>JAJIBD010024928.1:0-13077 GCA_021461705.1 Cryptotis parvus | reverse complement strand
GGGGCGGGTTCTAATCCCAGCTCTAGATCCAGATCATGGGGCATGGTATCTTACCAGCAGCTAAACCAAATACTGCACTCATCTAGGTAACTCCAAATGGGGTTTTGATTTCGTTTGGATCACACCTGTAGTGTTTCAGGGAGTTCTCCTGGTTTTGCACTCAGAAATTCGGAAGTGAAATGTCCTGTTGGTTTGTAGGCGCAGATAAGGGATAATTCAAAACATGATGTATATTCATTAGTTTTTTTAATGATCAAAAAGCCGAGGGGCAGCAGCTCATGTTGGCAGCTGACTGACTAGGAGCTGACTGATCAGAGCTGACTTCATCACTCCACAAGGACCCCAACTCTTATCCCATCATCCTCAAAGGCAATATATATACAGCTTAAAGTTTGCATGGTTTAGAAAACAAAGACATTTCACATTCTTTGCATAGGACTTAGGAATAATAGGAAGGAGACATCCAGGACCAAAAACCTGAAGGGGTTGCTATTCATGTAAGATGAGATGAACAAAAGAATGCATTATTTTAACTAATTTCACTCAGCCTGATAGTCCCTCTTGTCCATCCATTTGCAGGTACACTTCACAATTTCATCTTTTCTGACAGCTGCATAATATTCCATCGCTAGATGAACCACAGTTTTTTTAGCTAATCTTGTTCTCGGGCATTTAGGTTACGTTTCAGATTCTAGCTATTGTGAATAGCGCAGAGATGAATAAAAAGTCCAGATAGTGTTTGTGCTATGTGTTTTCCCCATCTCTCGGGTATATTCCCAGGAGTGCTATTGAGGGATCAAATGAGAGCTCAATATCTAGTTTTCGGAGGAATGCCCATATTGTTTTCCCAAAAGGGCTGGACTAGTCGGCACTTCCACCAATAGTGGATGAGAGTCCTTTTTCCCCACATCCATGCCAGCACCGGTTGTTCTTGCTGTTTTGGATGTGTGCTAGTCTCTGTGGTGTGAGATGGTACTCATTGTTGTTTTGATTTGCACTTCTGATGATTAAAGATGAAGAGCACTTTTTCATACAGCTTTTGGCCATCCAAATTTCTTCTTTTTGGAAGTTTCTGTTCATTTCTTCTCATTTTTTTGATAGGTTGGCTGTTTTTTTCTTGTGAACTGCTACCAGTGCCTGATATATCCTGGATATTAACCCCTTGTCAGATGGGTATTGGGTGAATATCCTTTCCCATTCTGTGGATTGTCTTTGTATCTTGGTCACCGTTTCTTTTTAGGTGCAGAAGCTTTTCAGTTTCATATAATCCCATTTGTTTATCTTTGCTTCCATTTTCTTGGTCAGTGGTGTGTCGTCTTTAAAGATTCTTTTAGTTTCAGATATAGGATGCTGCATTCATTATTAGGATATAAATAGATACCAGTGTTTTACTAAGTGTGGAAAATGGTAATGGTAAGATAAAAACTCACCATTGAATATACACAAAGAGACTTAAGTGATAAACTCTAAATATCTGCAGGGCTAGTACAATGTGTAAAACGAGGGAGAGAGATGCAGAGACAGAGAGAAAGATGAAAACGGGGCTACCTGCTATTGAGGCAGCCTGGAGGTGGGCAGGAGGGGGTGGGGGTACATTGGTGGTGGAAATGGGGCACTGGTGGAGGGATGGGTGCTGGAATACTGTATTACTCAAGAACCAACTAGGAACACCTTTGTAATTGTATGTCTCATGGTGGTACAATAAATTTTTTAAAGTTAAACAGAAACCAAAAATAAGGTGAACAAAGAATAAAGTAGGTCTGTAGCAATAGCATTACAGGAGGGCAGGCATTTGCCTTTCATGCAGCCAACCTGGTCCAATTCCTGGCATCTCATATGGTCCTCCCGAGCACCAAGAGGATTAATTCCTTAGTGCAGAACCAGGAGTAACTCCTGAGCATCTCTGGGTGTGACCCAAAAGCCAAAACAAACAAAAACAGAATAAAGTAGTCAATCAATAAAGTAGTCACACTAATCAACTCATAGATGCAGGAACTCAAAACATAAAT
Organism: Cryptotis parvus; assembly: GCA_021461705.1. Classification (NCBI taxonomy): domain Eukaryota; kingdom Metazoa; phylum Chordata; class Mammalia; order Eulipotyphla; family Soricidae; genus Cryptotis; species Cryptotis parvus. The sequence goes on along the minus strand of JAJIBD010024928.1, from coordinate 11,068 downwards.
GGCTGTTACACTTTGAAAAATGCATTACAGTTGCTAATACAGCTCGGACTAGCCCATGATGGTAAGTCATGTCAGACAGAAGAACAAGAAAACCTGTTTTCTGCCTAACTTTAAGCATTGTTCATTAGATTCCATCTTGGGCGAGTAAGCCAACAAGAATTGTGCAGAGAAATGACCTAGGATAGCCTTGTCTGTGTATCTGCAGCTTGAGTGACAGTCTCTCACTAGGGAATTCTACATACTAACTCTATTGGGAAACAGTCTGCCAGAACACTCGCGTATCTATAAACAGACAGTATCTGTCTGACCTTCCTTCGCATATCCTTAGATCTACCCTTCTGCCAACAAGGATCATTTCTGCGGTGCTGGGAACATCTGGGCAGCTGGGTTCAAATCTGGTTGGCCGTGGTGCAAGGCAAATGCCCTACCTGCTGTCCTAGCACTAAGGCTTCAACTCCAACAACTTTGAAGCCAACAGCTTTGATTTGTAGATTAGTCCAATTTGACCCTTGAAGTGGGCAAATCTTGAAGGAGGTTTAGAGCTATTCCACAGTAACAGGAATTCTTGCTTTGAATATGTGAATTTCATGAAGTTACTAATGTTAGTAGGCAGCGTCCATTTACAGACTCAAGAACCCCAGGACAAGAAATCACTAGTTTTACTTTGTGTTGATTTTATCACCCTACATTAGGTTTTTTCTGGGATGCAGGTTAAAAGAGACTATGTTATCTAGACTTATTGGATAAAAGTTCATTATCAATATGGCTTCTGAGATGTTCGTGACCATTTTTACCCCATCCCATTAGAAGGAGAAAAAAAGTGTAGAGGACCATTCCTGACAGATTTGAAAGTTAGGCTGCCATTAAAACTCACCATTGAACATACACAAAGAGACTTAAGTGATAAACTCTAACATCTGCGGGCTAGCCATAGTGTGCAAAATAAGAGGAGAGAGATGAGACAGAGAGAGAGAGAGAGAGAGAGAGAGAAAGAGGAAGCTGGGTACCTAGCTATTGAGGCAGCCTGGGGTGGGCGAGGGGGTGGGGTACATTGGTGGTGGAAAATGGGGCACTGGTGGAGGGATGGGCGCTTGAATACTGTATTACTAAGAACCAATTATGAACACCTTTGTACTTGCATGTCTCACGGTGGTATAATAAGAAATTTTTTAAAAAAAGAAAGGCTGCAAAACCACACATAATTTGCTTGCCTTTCCAGCCAGAGGACTTTGGTCACAGGGTCACATCTAACCATAAGCAAAGCTAGGCTATGAAGTTTGCTATGTTCTTACTAAGACCAGGGAGATTTATATTTAACATCTCTGCCAAAGTGACTTATTCTGATTTCCTTTGTAGCTTAATGTAGTTATAAAGACTAAGTTCATGAGAGAAATTTCATGCATATTTCAAATATGAACATATAATACAGGAGAGAAAAGGACACATTGGAAACGGAATTGACTGACCTCTTGTAGTATTTTTACTTGGTATTTAAGAGCAAGAGATGTCTCAGACATGGGGCAGAGCGGTTCCTTGCTCTCCCTGTGCCCAGCCATTCATGAGGCAGTCGGAGGCATGGTGGGTTCCAGCCTTGGCCCACCACCCCGGCAGAACCTCACAACAAGCCGTTGACGACTCCCCACCCACTCCATGGGCGCCGCCATTTTCCACATTGACTTCCCTCCTCATCAGAACTCCCCAGCCGACTAGCCCATCACAGCCCGGATCATCGACACCCACCCTGGAGCAGTTTCTTCTCAATCCGCCCAGGTATGCTGGTCCAGAGACTCCAGACATGGGGCAGAGCGGTTCCTTGCTCTCCCTGTGCCCAGCCATGCTCATGAGGCAGTTGGGAGTCATGGTGGGTCCAGGCTTGGCCCACCACCCCGGCAGAACCACACAACAAGCCAGACGAACTCCACCCACTCCATGGCGCCGCCATTTTCCACATTGACTTCCTCTCATCAGAACTCCACCCAGCCGACCAGCCCATCATCAATAAAGGCTTTATTTGGAGGTGTCTATAGAGTATGCCTCCCGCAACGGCAAGCCTAGCAAGCTGCTCGTGTTGTATTTGATATGCCAAATGCCAGTAATAATTATATTAGATCATTCTCATGACCTAATATAATGGTTTGAGGTCCCCTTATGTTCCTGTACTGCGCCGATGCCCTTGGCTCTACAGCATGTGACAGACATATTGAGATATTACTGGTGCCCGCCCTAGCAAATAGATGATTAACGGGAAGATCGTGATCGTGGATCGTGATTTAAGAGCAAACCATTAGTGATAGATTCTCACAGTGTATGTTTATTTGGGAATATAAATATTAATAGGGTGTAAAAGTTAACTTATGTGAATATATAGAATATATTTTTAAAAATAGGAAGATGATGGACTGAATGATACTACAGTGGTTTGTGCATTTGCTTGCACATGGCTCACCTGCTTTGATCCCTGGCACCGCATATGGTTTCCAAGCCCACCTGGGGTGATCTCTGAGCAGAGCCAGTAATAAAACCATAAGCACAGCTGGGTGTAGCCCAAAATTGAAATAAAGCTGATATTGAGTCCAATGATTTAACTAATGTATGTAGAAGTAGTAGGGGTTAGTAGGGGTTGTTGAAGTAGAAAAAGATTTGTGAGTTCGTGGCTGTATGCAAGTAATATTTGGGCTTTCTATGTGATGGTTGGGGGAAGGGTGAGGGAATGACCAGCATTGATCTCAATGGAAAGTTCTTGCAGACCTGAAATTGGATTCTGAATCTCATATCTCCTTTATATTGGAAAGATAGGGGAATTATTTCAGCCTTTTTCTTTGGAGAAGCTCTTTCTCTCTACTTCTTATTTTTGATAATTAATCAGTGACTTATATACACTATAAATCTCCATAAAGCGATTGAATCTACTCCAACAAATATGAACATATTTGTTCAATTTTATGCTTTGGAAATATTTGTATCCATCAGATTTATTTGTGCTCTGCTGTCAATGGAGGGACATAATTTATTTGAAAAATATTTTAATTATAATTAGATTCAAAGCACATTTATACCTCAAAAGGACAACCTACTAGACTCACAAATTACACAGCCGTCATTTTTCCATTGTCCTTCAAATTTAAAGTTTCTGTGTGTGATAGTCTAAACATGAATCCAATAGCATTAGTAATGGCAACATTATGAGTTGATCATTAACTTTGAACTATTTTGACAAATAATACCATCCAGGTATTCTAAAACTTTTCATATCTTTCACTACTCATAGATGAGAAGTAATTGCGCCAAAACTTACACTATGACTTTAGGTTATTTGATTCTCCTTCAGAGACTTCTAAATTGTGAAAATTCTAATATATTTTCTTCATAGTGAAAAACTATAGCCTGCATGATATTCATAAATGAGCATATTTTTCTTCTAGAGTTTCAAGCATATGTGAACAATATCATTTGTTTAGAAAAACTGCAGGGCTTGGCATACAGTATAGAACAACAAGTCCCTGTCCGGTGATACAGAACAACTTGGCAACAAAGATAAAGTTGAAAGTTAAGCCCATGGAATTTTTTTTTTTTGCAGGGAGAAGCATCTCTTCATAATAATCAAAACCTAATGAGGACTTGGTAAAAATCAGGTCATGACAGAGCTTGGTACATACTGTTATTTAGTATGATAACCTGCATACCTATAACAAGCTAATGATTGAATTTCCAAGGAGTTTAGCATTTCCAAAATTTATTTGAGGAGAACACTGTGACAGAGAATTTGGAAAACTCTCCCATTATGAAAGCTGAGAGTGGTGGGTGAAAGATAGTGGATTTATTTTTTAAAAGCAGCGCCACCACAAAAGAAAAATTACAGCCTCAAAAAGCATGAGTAAAATAAATAACTGAGTACTGAGACCAGCTCAGTGACAGTAATGGTGGTTGTGGTGAGCTACTGCCCTCTGTAACCACAGACTGTGTATTTTAATGACCTATGATTAGTGTGTTTGGTTATAGTAGGATGGAATGTCGTAACTGAAAGAATAAAATTGACAGCTGTATCAGTAAAACAAAAACACCTGTTTACTAGCACAAGAAGACTACAATAAGTGTGTCCATCTTCATTGAATCTATAGGCTGAAAATAATACTCCACCTTGAGTAAAATCACAGGCCTGGGTTTATAAATTGAAACTTTGAATTACACTGGGTTTCATAGAGATTCAAGGCTCCTAAAATAAATGGGGTTCCAGAAAGCTAACTCGTTGGTTCAAATTCATGCTTTGTATGTGAGAGTATGGTTTCATGCCTAGGAGTTCATAATCCTCAGCACTGCAAAGTATACATTGGATGTGGCCCCACAAATAAAAAAACCTTACAAAAGACAGAAAACTAATAGGAAGATGCATTGTTTACTGACAGAACAAGGCATAAAACTAATTGCTCTTGAAACTATTCTAAGCTTGGTATAAAGACTCCATAAATAAATATCTCACTCATAGGAACTCAGGATCTAAAATTTCAAGAAAACTTCTTCAAATAGGAACACCGTGGCTTTCCTTAAGCCATTAGATAAGATCAAATACAAATTTAAGCTTTTATTTATTTTTTTTTTAAGCATTGCCTTTTTTTTTTTTTTTTTTTTTTTTTTTTTTTTTAAGTATTTTATTATACCACCGTGAGATATACAAATAAAAGATATACAATTAAAAAGTTCATGTTTGGGTTTTGGTCATACAGTGTTTCAGCACCCGTCCCTCCACCAGTGCCCATCTCCCACCACCAACATCCCCGGTTCCCTCCCCTTCCCCAGCCCTGCTCCATGGCAGGTTCTTTATTTCTTTCCCTTTCTCTCTCTTTCTCTTTTCCTTCCCTTCCAGACTATGGATTACAGAACATACATTAAAAGGTTGTCATTTGTATCCTTTTGCCTCTATTTAATGCTCAGTTCTAGGTTGGCATTAGTACCCTCGACTATTGTTAGCCCCCTGTTCCATTTTCTGTCTTACCTAAACTCTGACTCCCACACGTTTGTGATAATCTCCACCTTTGACAAGACCTCCTGATATATGTTTCACTTGACCTTGGATATTGGTATCATAATATGTACATATATATTTATGCCATGCAAATAAATGCAGTCATTCTGTATCTGTCTCTCTCCTTCTGGCTAATTTCACTCAACATAATCTTCTCCATGTCCATCCATTTATAGGCAAATTTTATAACTTCATTTTTCCTAACAGCTGCATAGTATTCCATTGTGTAGATGTACCAAAGCTTCTTTATCCAGTCATCGATTTTCGGGCACTCTGGTTGCTTCCAGATTCTGGCTATTGTGAATAATGCTGCTATGAACATAAAAGTAGGGATGGTGTTTCCGCTGCGTATTTTTGGTTTCCCAGAGTAGATTCCCAGGAGTGGTATGGCTGGGTCAAAATGGGAGTTCAATTTCTAGTCTTTGGAGGAAAGTCCATATTGTTTTCCAGAAAGGCTGTACCAGCCGGCATTCCCACCAACAATGGATGAGTGTCCCCTTTTCCCCACATCCACGCCAGCACTTGTTGTTCTTGCTCTTTTGAATATGTGCCAGTCTCTGTGGTGTAAAGTGGTATCTCATTGTTGTTTTGATTTGCATCTCTCTGATGATTAGTGATGATGAGCATTTTTTCATATGTTTTTTGGCCATTCGAATTTCTTCCTTGCTGAAGTTTCTGTTCATTTCTTGTCCCCATTTTTTGATGGGGGTTGTTTGTTTTCTTCTTGTAAAGTTCTACCAGTGCCTGATATATCCTGGATATTAACCCCTTATCAGATGGGTATTGGGTGAATATTCTTTCCCATTCTGTGGACTGCTTTTGTATCTTAGTCACTGTTTTTTTTGAGGTGCAGAAGCTTTTTAGTTTCATGTAGTCCCATATGTTTATCTTTTCTTCTAGTTGCTTTGTTAGTGATGTTTCACCTTTGAAGATGCCTTTAGCTTCAATGTCGTGGAGGGTTTTTCCTATATTTTCTTCAATGTACTTTATGGATTCAAGTCTGATATTGAGATCTTTAGTCCATTTTGATCTGATTTTTTGTGCATGGTGTTAGACACAGGTCCAAATTCATTTTTTTACATGTTGCTGCCCAGTTTTCCCAACACCACTTGTTGAAGAGGCTTTCCTTACTCCATTTTAGACTCATTGCACCTTTATCAAAGATTAAATGATCATGTGTTTGAGGTTGGGTGTCAGGATACTCAATTCTATTCCATAGGTCCACAGGTCTGTTTTTATTCCAATACCATGCTGTTTTAATTACTACTGCCTTGTAGTACAGTTTGAAGTTGGGAAAGGTGATGCCTCCCATCTTCTTTTTCCCGAGGATTGCTTTAGCTATCCTTGGGGGTTTATTGTTCCATACAAATTTCAGGAGCGTTTGGTCAATTTCTTTGAAGAATGTCATCGGTATCCTTATAGGGACTGCATTGAATCTGTACAGAGCTCTAGGGAGTATTACCATTTTGACAATGTTGATTCTCCCCATCCATGAACAGGGAATGTGTTCCATTTCCTTGTGTCCTCTTTTATCTCTTGGAGCAGTGTCTTGTAGTTTTCTTTGTACAGGTCCTTTACATACTTGGGTAAGTTGATTCCTAGGTATTTGATTTTCTGTGGCACAATTGTGAATGGAATTGTTTCCTTAATATCCCTTTCTTCTGTTTCGCTATTTGTATATAGGAAAGCCACTGACTTTTGGGTGTTGATTTTGTATCCTGCCACTCTACTATATGCGTCTATTGTTTCTAGGAGTTTTTTGGTAGAGAGTTTAGGGTTCTCTAGGTATAATATCATGTCATCTGCAAATAATGATAGCTTGACTTCTTCCTTGCCTATCTGGATGCCCTTGATGTCCTTTTCTTCTCTGATTGCTATGGCAAGTACTTCCAGTACTATATTGAATAAAAGAGGTGAGAGGGGGCAACCTTGTCTTGTCCCTGATCTCAGGGGGAAGGCTTCAACTTTTCCCCATTTAGAATGATGCTTGCTGTGGGCTTTTGGTAGATGGCTGTAACTATCTTGAGGAAAGTCCCTTCAATTCCCATTTTCTGGAGCGTTTTAATCATGAACGGGTGCTGGATCTTGTCAAATGCTTTTTCTGCGTCTATTGAAAGGATCATATGGTTTTTATTTTTTCTTTTATTGATATGATGTATTATGTTGATTGACTTGCGAATGTTGAACCATCCTTGCATTCCCGGGATGAATCCTACTTGGTCATGATGTATAATCTTCTTGATGAGTCTTTGGATTCTGTTTGCTAGTATTTTGTTGAAGATCTTAGCATCCGTGTTCATCAGGGATATTGGTCTGTAGTTTTCTTTCTTTGTGTTGTCTCTCCCTGCTTTGGGTATCAGGGTGATATGTGCCTCGTAGAAGCTGTTTGGGAGTGTTTCTGTTTCTTCTATTTCCTGGAAGAGCTTGAAAAGGACTGGCAGTAGGTCCTCCTTAAAGGTTTGGTAGAGTTCACTAGGGGAATCCGTCTGGACCTGGGCTTTTTGTGTTTGGGCAGACTTTTAATTACTGTTTCTATTTCCTCGATGGTGATAGGCTTATTCAGGTATTGGAGGTCTTCTTGTTTCAGCCGTGGGAGGTTATAGGACTTCAGGAATTGATCCATTTCTTCTAGATTCTCATGTTTCACGGCATACAGGCTCTCAAAGTAATCTCTGATGATCTTTTGGATTTCTGTGGTTTCTGTTGTGATGTCACCCTTTTTATTTCTGATTCTGTTTATTTGGGTTCTCTCTTTCCCTGTCCTTACAAGTCTTGCCAATGGTTTGTCAATCTTGTTTATTTTTTTCAAAAAAACCAGCTCTTGGTTTCATTAATCTTTTGGATTGTTTTTTTTTGGTTTCCAACTCATTGATTTCCTCTCTAAGTTTTATTATTTCCTTTTTTCTGCCTGGGTTGGGCTCCTTTTTGTTGGTCTTTTTCTAATGTCTTCAGCTGTGTAGTCAGGTTATTTATGTGGGCCCTTTCTTGTTTCCTGATGGATGCTTGCAGGGCTATAAACTTCCCTCTTAACACGGCTTTTGCCGTGTCCCACAAGTTCTTATAATTGGTATCTTCATTTTCATTTGTTTCCAGAAATCTTTGGATTTCCTGTTTGATTTCTTCTATGACCCATTTGTTGTTCAGCAGTGAGCTGTTCAGTTTCCAGGTGTTTGGTTTGACTCCCTGTTTTTGTGTACGGTTAACTTCCATTTTTCAGTGCATCATGGTCTGAAAAGATAGCTGACACAATTTCTATCTTTTTAATTTTATTGAGGTATGCTTTGTGGCTCAGCATGTGGTCTATCTTGGAGAATGTTCCATGTGCACTAGAGAAAAATGTGTATTCAGCTTTTTTGGCATGAAAAGCCCTGTATATATCCACTAGCTCTCTTTCTTCCATTTCTTCCTTCAGGTCCAATATTTCCTTGGTGAGTTTCAGTCTTGTTGATCTATCCATCGTTGATAGAGCAGTGTTGAAGTCTCCAACTATTATTGTGCTACTGTCAATGTCTTCTTTTGAGGTCTCTTAGCAGTTGTTTTATGTATTTTTGCTGACCCCTCATTGGGTGCATATATGTTTAGTAGTGTAATTTCTTCCTGGTGTACATACCCCTTAATTAATAAGAGGTGGCCTTCGTTGTCCCTTCTAACCTTTTTAGCCTGAAGTCTATATTATCTGATACTAATATTGGCCACCAGCCTTTTTTGGAGGAGTTGTTTGCATGGAGAATGGTCTTCCAACCTTTGACTCTGAGTCTGTGTTTGTTCTGCTTATTCAGATCGTTTCTTGTAGACAACAGAATGTTGGGTTCAATTTTTTAATCCATTTTGTCACTCTGTGTCTCTTAATTGGTGCATTTAGACCATTGACATTGGGAGAGATTATTGTCATTGGATTTTGTGCCATCTTTTTTTTAGTGTTTGTTGTGCTTATGGGTTTGGTGCATTACAGTAGACCCTTCAGTCCTTCTTTTAAAGTTGGTTTTGAGTCCATGAAGTTCCTGAGTTGTTTGCTTATCCATGAAGTTGTGTATCTTTCCTTCATATCTGAATGTGAGCCTGGCCGGATAAAGAATTCTTGGTGAAGCCTGCAGTTCATTGAGCCTTTTCACAATATCCCACCATTGTTTTCGGGCTCGAGTGTTTCATCAGAGAAGTCTGCTGTAAATCTTAGAGATGTTCCTTTGTATGTGATTTCCTTCTTTGATCTTGCTGCTTTCAGTATTCTATCTCTATCTATAGTTTTGTCATTTTATTAAGATGTGTCTTGGAGTATTCTTGTTGGGGTTTCTTTTAGCTGGTATCCCACGGGCCTCTTGGATCTTGAGGCAAGCATTCTTTAGTTCGGGAACTTTTCAGCAATAATAGGCTTTGACAGTTTCTTCTTCATCAGGGTTTTTTCTTCTTGCCCTTCTGGGACCCCAATGATCCGTATGTTTGTTTCTTCTGGCTTCATCCCGATTATCTCTTGTTGTCTGTTCGGTAATTGTGAGCCTTTTTCTATCTTCTGGTGTTGTGTAGAGAATCTTTGGAACTCCGTCTTGGAGATCACTAATTCTTTCTTCAGTAGCTATTATTCTGCTATGATGGCCTTCCACTGTTTTTTTTTATTTCATTTTTACCTCATTTTTAATACCTGTCATTTCCCTTTGCATTTTTCCTCACTTCTGCTCTCATGTCCTCTTGTATTTTGGTGATTTTGCATTCCATTTCTTCTTTGAATTCCTTTTTGAATCCTAACCAGTTCTTTCAAAATTCTTTTTCAGATACGGTTAGGCAACTCATTGGTATTACTTGACTCATCTGGACCGGTGACTTCACTCAAAAAGCTTGATGGAATTTTGGTTTGCTTTTCCATTATGACTATCTGTGGGTTGCAGCATGTGAGTTCTTGGGTGACTAGATAGTACAGTTAGTAGGTGTCTGGTCTGTTTGAAGAGTTTGGGTGGTAGCAAGGATGTAGGAACCCAAGGTTCACTGGTACCTCATGCAAGGTGGGTAGTGGGAGGGCCGCGGGGTTTGGTAGTTTTAGGATGTTCCCGAAGCTCAGGCGGCGCCAGGTCAGTCCGGGCTGGAACCAAGGCACTTTGCCTTGGTTCCCGTTGATGGAGTTTCCGCTCTTCCCTGGGGCAGCTTGGGGTCAGCGGAGCGCGCGGAAGGTACTCACACCTGTGGAAGTGGAGTTTCGGAACTCAGGGCGCGAAGTAGGAGTCGGTCGGGCTGGAACCAAGGCACTTTGCCTTGGTTTCCGTTGATGTTGTTTCCGCTCTTCCCTGGGGCAGCTTGGGTCATGCGGAGGCGCAGGAGTACTCACACACCTGTGAAATTCGGTGGTTTCCGGGCACTCAGGGCGCGGGGTCGGGTCAATCGGGCTGGGACAAAAGGCACTTTGCTTTGCTGGGTTTCCCGTTGATGGAGTTTCCGGCTCTTCCCTGGGGCAGCTTGGGGTCCGGCGGAGACGCAAATTTCCACACACCTGTGAAAAATGGGCGTTCCGGGGAGCTCAGGGCGCGGGCGGGAATCAGTCGGGCTGGAACCAAGGCACTTTGCCTTGGTTCCGTTGAGGGGTTTCCGGCTCTTCCTGGGGCAGCTTAGGGTCCGCGGAGGCGCAGGGTTTAACTGGGGGGGGCGTTCCGGGGAACTCAGAGCACAGGTCGGGAGGTGTCGGGCTGGAGCCAAGGCGCTGCCTTGGTTCCCGTTGATGGTTTCCGGCTCTTCCTTGGGGCAGCTTGGGGTCAGCGGGGCACAAGGAGTACTCACACACCTGTGGGAAGTTGAGAGTTTTCAGGAACTCAGGCGGAGCACAAGTGAGAGTCAGTCAGGGGGCTGGGACCAAGGTACTTTGCCTTGGTTCCCGTTGATGGAGTTTCCTCTTCCCTGGGCAGCTTAGGGTCCAGCGGAGACGCCAAAAAATTACTCACACACCTGTGAAAGTGGCGTTCAGAGGAACTCAGAGGCGCAGATCCGAGGTCGAAGTCGGGCTGGAACCAAAGGCATACCTTGGTTCCCGTTGATGGAAGTTTCCGCTCTTCCCTGGGCGCTGTGGGG
>JAJIBD010024927.1:0-41219 GCA_021461705.1 Cryptotis parvus | reverse complement strand
TCTTATTCTTTTTTTTTTTTTTTTTTTAAGTATTTTATTATACCACCGTGAGATATACAAATAAAAAAGATATACAATTAAAAGTTCATGTTTGGGTTTTGGTCATACAGTGTTTCAGCACCCGTCCCTCCACCAGTGCCCATCTCCCACCACCAACATCCCCGGTTCCCTCCCCTTCCCCAGCCCTGCTCCATGGCAGGTTCTTTATTTCTTTCCCTTTCTCTCTCTTTCTCTTTTCCTTCCCTTCCAGACTATGGATTACAGAACATACATTAAAAGGTTGTCATTTGTATCCTTTTGCCTCTATTTAATGCTCAGTTCTAGGTTGGCATTAGTACCCTCGACTATTGTTAGCCCCCTGTTCCATTTTCTGTCTTACCTAAACTCCTGACTCCCACACGTTTGTGATAATCTCCACCTTTGACAAGACCTCCTGATATATGTTTCACTTGACCTTGGATATTGGTATCATAATATGTACATATATATTTATGCCATGCAAATAAATGCAGTCATTCTGTATCTGTCTCTCTCCTTCTGGCTAATTTCACTCCAACATAATCTTCTCCATGTCCATCCATTTATAGGCAAATTTTATAACTTCATTTTTTCCTAACAGCTGCATAGTATTCCATTGTGTAGATGTACCAAAGCTTCTTTATCCAGTCATCGATTTTCGGGCACTCTGGTTGCTTCCAGATTCTGGCTATTGTGAATAATGCTGCTATGAACATAAAAGTAGGGATGGTGTTTCCGCTGCGTATTTTTGGTTTCCCAGAGTAGATTCCCAGGAGTGGTATGGCTGGGTCAAATGGGAGTTCAATTTCTAGTCTTTGGAGGAAAGTCCATATTGTTTTCCAGAAAGGCTGTACCAGCCGGCATTCCCACCAACAATGGATGAGTGTCCCCCTTTTCCCCACATCCACGCCAGCACTTGTTGTTCTTGCTCTTTTGAATATGTGCCAGTCTCTGTGGTGTAAAGTGGTATCTCATTGTTGTTTTGATTTGCATCTCTCTGATGATTAGTGATGATGAGCATTTTTTCATATGTTTTTTGGCCATTCGAATTTCTTCCTTGCTGAAGTTTCTGTTCATTTCTTGTCCCCATTTTTTGATGGGGTTGTTTGTTTTCTTCTTGTAGAAGTTCTACCAGTGCCTGATATATCCTGGATATTAACCCCTTATCAGATGGGTATTGGGTGAATATTCTTTCCCATTCTGTGGACTGCTTTTGTATCTTAGTCACTGTTTCTTTTGAGGTGCAGAAGCTTTTCAGTTTCATGTAGTCCCATATGTTTATCTTTTCTTCTAGTTGCTTTGTTAGTGATGTTTCACCTTTGAAGATGCCTTTAGCTTCAATGTCGGGGGGGGGTTTTCCTATATTTTCTTCAATGTACTTTATGGATTCAAGTCTGATATTGAGATCTTTAGTCCATTTTGATCTGATTTTTTGTGCATGGTGTTAGACACAGGTCCAAATTCATTTTTTTACATGTTGCTGCCCAGTTTTCCCAACACCACTTGTTGAAGAGGCTTTCCCTTACTCCATTTTAGACTCATTGCACCTTTATCAAAGATTAAATGATCATGTGTTTGAGGTTGGGTGTCAGGATACTCTATTCTATTCCATAGGTCCACAGGTCTGTTTTTATTCCAATACCATGCTGTTTTAATTACTACTGCCTTGTAGTACAGTTTGAAGTTGGGAAAGGTGATGCCTCCCATCTTCTTTTTCCCCGAGGATTGCTTTAGCTATCCTTGGGGGTTTATTGTTCCATACAAATTTCAGGAGGCGTTTGGTCAATTTCTTTGAAGAATGTCATCGGTATCCTTATAGGGACTGCATTGAATCTGTACAGAGCTCTAGGGAGTATTACCATTTTGACAATGTTGATTCTCCCCCATCCATGAACAGGGAATGTGTTTCCATTTCCTTGTGTCCTCTTTTATCTCTTGGAGCAGTGTCTTGTAGTTTTCTTTGTACAGGTCCTTTACATACTTGGGTAAGTTGATTCCTAGGTATTTGATTTTCTGTGGCACAATTGTGAATGGAATTGTTTCCTTAATATCCCTTTCTTCTGTTTCGCTATTTGTATATAGGAAAGCCACTGACTTTTGGGGTGTTGATTTTGTATCCTGCCACTCTACTATATGCGTCTATTGTTTCTAGGAGTTTTTTGGTAGAGAGTTTAGGGTTCTCTAGGTATAATATCATGTCATCTGCAAATAATGATAGCTTGACTTCTTCCTTGCCTATCTGGATGCCCTTGATGTCCTTTTTCTTCTCTGATTGCTATGGCAAGTACTTCCAGTACTATATTGAATAAAAGAGAGGTGAGAGGGGGCAACCTTGTCTTGTCCCTGATCTCAGGGGGAAGGCTTTCAACTTTTCCCCATTTAGAATGATGCTTGCTGTGGGCTTTTGGTAGATGGCTGTAACTATCTTGAGGAAAGTCCCTTCAATTCCCCATTTTCTGGAGGGTTTTTAATCATGAACGGGTGCTGGATCTTGTCAAATGCTTTTTCTGCGTCTATTGAAAGGATCATATGGTTTTTATTTTTTCTTTTATTGATATGATGTATTATGTTGATTGACTTGCGAATGTTGAACCATCCTTGCATTCCCGGGATGAATCCAACTTGGTCATGATGTATAATCTTCTTGATGAGTCTTTGGATTCTGTTTGCTAGTATTTTGTTGAAGATCTTAGCATCCGTGTTCATCAGGGATATTGGTCTGTAGTTTTCTTTCTTTTGTGTTGTCTCTCCCTGCTTTGGGTATCAGGGTGATATGTGCCTCGTAGAAGCTGTTTGGGAGTGTTTCTGTTTCTTCTATTTCCTGGAAGAGCTTGAAAAGGACTGGCAGTAGGTCCTCCTTAAAGGTTTGGTAGAGTTCACTAGGGAATCCGTCTGGACCTGGGCTTTTGTGTTTGGGAAGTCTTTTAATTACTGTTTCTATTTCCTCAATGGTGATAGGCTTATTCAGGTATTGGAGGTCTTCTTGTTTCAGCCGTGGGAGGTTATAGGACTTCAGGAATTGATCCATTTCTTCTAGATTCTCATGTTTCACGGCATACAGGCTCTCAAAGTAATCTCTGATGATCTTTTGGATTTCTGTGGTTTCTGTTGTGATGTCACCCTTTTTATTTCTGATTCTGTTTATTTGGGTTCTCTCTTTCCCTGTCCTTACAAGTCTTGCCAATGGTTTGTCAATCTTGTTTATTTTTTCAAAAAACCAGCTCTTGGTTTCATTAATCTTTTGGATTGTTTTTTTTGGTTTCCAACTCATTGATTTCCTCTCTAAGTTTTATTATTTCCTTTTTTTCTGCCTGGGTTGGGCTCCTTTTTGTTGGTCTTTTTCTAATGTCTTCAGCTGTGTAGTCAGGTTATTTATGTGGGCCCTTTCTTGTTTCCTGATGAATGCTTGCAGGGCTATAAACTTCCCTCTTAACACGGCTTTTTGCCGTGTCCCACAAGTTCTTATAATTGGTATCTTCATTTTCATTTATTTCCAGAAATCTTTGGATTTCCTGTTTGATTTCTTCTATGACCCATTTGTTGTTCAGCAGTGAGCTGTTCAGTTTCCAGGTGTTTGGTTTGACTCCCTGTTTTTGCGTACGGTTAACTTCCATTTTCAGTGCATCATGGTCTGAAAAGATAGTTGACACAATTTCTATCTTTTTAATTTTATTGAGGTATGCTTTGTGGCTCAGCATGTGGTCTATCTTGGAGAATGTTCCATGTGCACTAGAGAAAAATGTGTATTCAGCTTTTTTTGGCATGAAAAGCCCTGTATATATCTACTAGCTCTCTTTCTTCCATTTCTTCCTTCAGGTCCAATATTTCCTTGGTGAGTTTCAGTCTTGTTGATCTATCCATCGTTGATAGAGCAGTGTTGAAGTCTCCAACTATTATTGTGCTACTGTCAATGTCTTCTTTGAGGTCTCTTAGCAGTTGTTTTATGTATTTTGCTGACCCCTCATTGGGTGCATATATGTTTAGTAGTGTAATTTCTTCCTGGTGTACATACCCCTTAATTAATAAGAAGTGGCCTTCGTTGTCCCTTCTAACCTTTTTTCAGCCTGAAGTCTATATTATCTGATACTAATATGGCCACACCAGCCTTTTTGGAGGAGTTGTTTGCATGGAGAATGGTCTTCCAACCTTTGACTCTGAGTCTGTGTTTGTTCTGCTTATTCAGATGCGTTTCTTGTAGACAGCAGAATGTTGGGTTCAATTTTTTTAATCCATTTTGTCACTCTGTGTCTCTTAATTGGTGCATTTAGACCATTGACATTGAGAGAGATTATTGTCATCGGATTTTGTGCCATCTTTCTTTTTGTGTTTGTTGTGCTTATGGGTTTGGTCGCATTAGAGTAGACCCTTCAGTCCTTCTTTTAAAGTTGGTTTTGAGTCCATGAAGTTCCTGAGTTGTTGCTTATCCATGAAGTTGTGTATCTTTCCTTCATATCTGAATGTGAGCCTGGCCGGGTAAAGAATTCTCGGTGAAGCCTGCAGTTCATTGAGCCTTTTCGCAATATCCCACCATTGTTTTCGGGCTCGGAGTGTTTCATCAGAGAAGTCTGCTGTAAATCTTAGAGATGTTCCTTTTGTATGTGATTTCCTTCTTTGATCTTGCTGCTTTCAGTATTCTATCCCTATCTATAGTTTTTGTCATTTTTATTAAGATGTGTCTTGGAGTATTCTTGTTGGGGTTTCTTTTAGCTGGTATTCTACGGGCCTCTTGGATCTTGAGGCAAGCATTCTTTAGTTCCGGGAACTTTTCAGCAATGATGGCTTTGACAGTTTCTTCTTCATCAGGGTTTTCTTCTTGCCCTTCTGGGACCCCAATGATCCGTATGTTGTTTCTTCTGGCTTCATCCCGATTATCTCTTGTTGTCTGTTCGGTAATTGTGAGCCTTTTTTTCTATCTTCTGGTGTTGTGTACAGAATCTTTGGAACTGCGTCTTCGAGATCACTAATTCTTTCTTCAGTAGCTATTATTCTGCTATGATGGCCTTCCACTGTGTTTTTATTTCATTTACCTCATTTTTAATACCTGTCATTTCCCTTTGCATTTTCCTCACTTCTGCTATCATGTCCTCTTGTATTTTATTGATTTTGCATTCCATTGCTTCTTTGAATTCCTTTTGAATCCTTAACAGTTCTTTCCGAAATTCTTTTTCAGATAGGTTATGCAACTCATTGGTATTGCTTGACTCATCTGGACCAGTGACTTCACTCACAGAGCTTGATGGAATTTTTGCGTTGCTTTTACCATTATGACTATTGTAGGTTGCAACTGTGAGTTCTTGGGTGACTAGATAGTACAGTTAGTAGGGGTCTGGTCTGTTTGAAGAGTTTGGGTGGGTAGCAAGGATGTAGGAACCAAGGTTCACTGGTACTTCATGCAAGGTAGGTAGTGAGGAGGGTCGCCTGGGCGCGTTAAGCGTTTTGAGTTTTGGGGATGTTCCCAGAAGCTCAGGGCCGCACGGGTCGGTCGGGCTGGAACCAAGGCACTTTGCCTTGGTTCCCTTTGATGGAGTTTCCGCTCTTCCCTGGGGCAGCTTGGGGTCCGGCGGAGCCGCAAAAGAATTACTCACACACCTGTGGTGGGAGTCGAGGCGTTTCCCGGGGAACTCAGGGCGCCGCGGGTGGGGTCAGTCGGGCTGGAACCAAGGCACTTTGCCTTGGTTCCCGTTGATGGAGTTTCCGCTCTTCCCTGGGGGCAGCTTGGGGTCCGCGGGGGACGCAAGAATTACTCACACACCTGTGGTGGGAGTCGAGGCGTTTCCCCCGGGAACTCAGGGCGCGCGGTTGGGGTCAGTCCGGGCTGGAACCAAGGCACTTTGCCTTGGTTCCCGTTGATGGAGTTTCCGCTCTTCCCTGGGGCAGCTTGGGGTCCGCGGAGACGCAAGAATTACTCACACACCTGTGGTGGGAGTCGAGGCGTTTCCCGGGAACTCAGGGGCGCGCGGGTCGGGGTCAGTCCGGGCTGGAACCAAGGCACTTTGCCTTGGTTCCCGTTGATGGAGTTTCCGCTCTTCCCTGGGGCAGCTTGGGGTCCGCGGAGACGCAAGAATTACTCACACACCTGTGGGGGAGTCGAGGCGTTTCCCGGGAACTCCAGGGCGCCGGGGTCGGGGGTCAGTCCGGGCTGGAACCAAGGCACTTTGCCTTGGTTCCCGTTGATGGAGTTTCCGCTCTTCCCTGGGGCAGCTTGGGGTCCGCGGAGACGCAAGAATTACTCACACACCTGTGGTGGGAGTCGAGGCGTTTCCCGGCAACTCAGGGCGCCGCGGGTGGGGTCAGTCGGGCTGGAACCAAGGCACTTTGCCTTGGTTCCCGTTGATGGAGTTTCCGCTCTTCCCTGGGGCAGCTTGGGGTCCGCGGGGACGCAAGAATTACTCACACACCTGTGGTGGGAGTCGAGGCGTTTCCCGGGAACTCAGGGCGCGCACGGGTTCGGGTTCAGTCGGGCTGGAACCAAGGCACTTTGCCTTGGTTCCCGTTGATGGAGTTTCCGCTCTTCCCTGGGGCAGCTTGGGGTCCGCGGAGACGCAAGAATTACTCACACACCTGTGGTGGGAGTCGAGGCGTTCCCCGGGAACTCAGGGGCGCACGGGTCGGGGTCAGTCGGGCTGGAACCAAGGCACTTTGCCTTGGTTCCCGTTGATGGAGTTTCCGCTCTTCCCTGGGGCAGCTTGGGGTCCGCTGGAGACGCAAGAATTACTCACACACCTGTGGTGGGAGTCGAGGCGCTTCCCGGGGAACTCAGGGCGCACCTCGATCTTATTCTTGAGTTAACATTTCTTCCAGGGTAAGTTGTGCAGACGTATATCCTATTTCTTTTTTTCTCTATTAGAAATAATTCAGCCATAAAAACCATCAGGAGAGTCCTTCATGAGCAGATTGGTTGAATATTCTTTAGTGTGTGTGTGTGTGTGTGTGTGTGTGTGTGTGTGTGTGTGTGTGTTTGTGTGTGTGTGTGTGTTAAATCAGGGAGAAAGCAGGCAAGAGTAAGAGTTAGGAATAAAGCCTATTTTTCATCTGCTTTAAATGTTAACAAATTATCAGAAATAAGAAGGGCCAGAACAGCAAACTCATGTTGGATTGTTGTGTAGATAATTAGAAAACAATAGTCTTTCAGAGTGATTTCCCTGTTCTTGGGCTTAAGAGAAAAGGACATGCAAATGCTGTGAAATAATTGACATTCTGCTACTCCTTTTATTTAGCAATAGGATCTAATTTGTTAGAAATCTTTCCCACAATATACTTTATAGAGTTGAAGATATCAATTATAATTGACATCAGTGAATGAATTACAGATAATAGGGTCATATTCTTCTCTTTTTTTTTCAGGCCTGAGTATGTTCATTTGCTCATTCGTTCATTCTCATAATTCATTCAAATGGTCTGTCTCTTAAATAACTATTAATAGATTGTTTTCTATTATTATAAGTTTGTTTACTAAAGGGGTCTCATCTCCTAGTCCATGCCCTTCTTAAACCATTTTATTTCCCATACTTAAGGATTTCACATATTTTCACATACCTCCAAAGTGCTGTCTCTCAACCACTGTCCATGGAACCCCCTTGAGACTGCCCCTCCCCCTGGTAACCTCATTTCTATCATTAGAATCTAAAGTTTGTTTTCATTGGACATTTTCTGTTCCCATGCTTTGTTCCTTTATATGCCACATTTGAGTGATAACTTTAGTATTTGTCTTCTTCCGTCTTACTCATTTTACACCCCATGAGTCTAATCCACGTTGTGTCAAAAGGCAAGAATTCAACTTTTTAAATTAGTTGATTATTATTTTATTATATATAGTGCCGAGATGAGAGCCTACTACTGAGAGTATACCACCCGCATGGCAGAGCCTGGCAAGCTACCCTTGTCATATTTGATATGCCAAAAACCAGTAACAATTATAGACCTCATTCCCATGACCTGAAGGAATGGTTTGAGGCTCTTCGTGTCCTGAAGCAAACAGATGCCCTTGGGCTACACTAGCATGTGACAGGACATGTGGAGATGTTACTGGTGCCCTCTGGAGCAAATTAATGAACGGGAAGACAAGTGACAAGTAACAAGTGCACAAAGTCTTTACCCATTCTTTTGTTGTTGGGAAGTTGGGTTGTGCAGATCTTAGCTACATGGCACAGTGGTGAACAGAGATACAGGTATTAATACAGGTATTAATTAAATACCTTTAATTAATGTTTCTGTATTTTGGGATAGATTCCCACGTATGAGTAGAATTGCTGGATCATTTGATAGTTGAAAGTTTTAATTTTTTGAGAAGTGTGAGTACTACGTTTCACAGAGATTGAGCCACTGATAGACCCTGCAAACCCTTACTTACCTGTCTCATGTGTGAGGTGTTTTGCCAGTATCACTTGTGAGGTGCTATCTCATTGTTTAGATTTACACTTCTTTGATAATCAGTGGTGACAGCTACTTTTCATGTGCCAGCTGGTCATCTGTATGTCTTTGGGAAAGTCTTTATCATTTCTCTCAATTTTTTGGATGAAGTTGTTTGTTTTTATTGTTGAGGTTTAATCTCTTGTCCAAGATTAAAAGAGACAAGATCTCTTGTCTTTTGATTGTTTTGCAAGCCCCATCTCAGACATCTCTCCTATTCTGAACTTAGTAGATATTTATGGGATGCCTGCCATGTGCTAGGGACCAGAGACTCCGCAGAGGGGAGCACAGTTCCCTGCCGTTGTGGAGTACACAGCCTTGGAAGATATCTCCTCTCTTGCTTCTGATTTTTTCTCCTACCTAGAAATAACTTTCTTTCGATTTTGCCCAACATTTTGTCTGTATCCCTATAACAATTTGGACTTTATATTATGGTTATTTCTGTACTTTTACACCTGTGCTGCTTGCAAGGAAGGCAGGTTAACCCCTGTGGTATCTCTCCAGTCTTGGGTATAGAATTAAAAACACATGAGCTACTTGATATTTGATTGTATATCAAAATGAAAAACTGGAATTTAGAAAAGACTTTCTTTTTTATTTTTATAGGCAGAGAACTCAGGGACGATGTCTTGAGAAAGAGTATTGAATATTACTATTTAAGAAACTTAAAATACTTTTGAGAGAAGGTGTGTAAATATAATCTTTTTTTAAATGGAACTATACTGAATTAGTAAAATTTTACTCCCAGATTAAGGATTCTGTGAGTTTTACGGTTATTGTATTCCTAAATTGTTGTGTTTTTTTTTTTTACCAGGCATCAACTGAGTAACAGTTGATGATATAAACTGAAAATGTCAGAATTAACTTAAAAATGACAAAATTAAATTGCTGAAATTAAAATGATGAGACAAGTTTTATTTGTATCTAGAAAGCTGCAGATTTAGTAGTCTGAAAACTCTGAAGATGGAAGAGACAAGCAGAGATAGAGAACCCGCATTTGGTTTGTCCTTCACTTACCTGTGCTGTGTGTTTGTTAAGTTTTACGTCTTGACCTGTAACTGAGGTGTATGATAAATACTAAGCTAGAATTGTGTCTATAAAGGCAGGCTATGTTTTTTTCCCTTATAGCATGCATCTTCTATCCCTATTTTTTTCTCCCTTCTCAAATAAAAAGTTCATTTGAAAAGCACTTTCTCCAAGCTGGGACCTTCCACTGAGCATAATTTGTTTAACGTTAGTGTTTCCTAAAGTTAGTCAAATACCTTCCTGTAGGTGTTAGAATGACCAGGTGATGGAAGCCGTTGGTACAATTGGGGCACTTTGTGTTCATTTAATAAAAGAAGGTAGATTTCCAAGGTGATGCTAAATTTTTTTTTCTAAAATGATAGGCCAAATAAATTTGGGAACTTCTGATTTAAAGAGAAGACAGTGTAGTGGAAGTTTGGAGGGGAAAAGACTGCAAAGCAGTGAAGAAGGTCAGTGTCATGGATTAAAATAATGAATGGTAAAGAAACGGAAAAGAAATGGTCTTCGGCAAGGCCCTGAATGGACAGTTTGAGGCTCTTGTATTCCTGGAGCAAGCAGATGCCACTGGGCTACAAGGCACATGATAGGGTCAAATGGAAACATTACTGTCTCCTGCTTGAGCAAATCGACAAATTAAAAGGATATCAAGTGATCAAGTGAAGTGATCAAAGAAATGGAAGAGTCAATTTCTAAACATCAAGATCTCTGGAAACATTTCTCTCCATGACATGTGAGAACGGCCTGTGGAGCTATGTATGTGGGAAGGCCAAGGAGATGTACAGACTTAAGGTAGCCTGTAATGACTGACTTTATTTTTAAAATCAGTCGTCAGTGCTTGCAAAATGGTATTAGTGAAAATTAGGAAAAGTTAGGGAATAGTGGAGGAAATCTTCCTAAAATTAATTTTTCCCCTTCCTTCCATACTAGTATGGAGTTTATATCCTGCAGACAGCTGATTTCTAGCTGAAGCTAAGCAGTTACTGGGAAAGTATGCCCACCTTCCCTATTTCACCAGGCCCAAGTGTTTCAGCAGACAGAAGCTATGGAAGTAACTGCAGTATAAAACATGGCTTTGAATTTTATGTTCCTGGCAATTGCACTGATAACTAACACTTGATGATCTGTATTTTGTCAGGATGATTTTGATTTGCTCCCTGGTGCAAAATTTTTAGATTTGTGTGAAATTTGTCTGACACAGACTGAACTCTTTGGGGCCTTGTTTGAATACACTTTATCCTGGTACAGAGTGCCAGAATTTGAGGCTCTAGTGTGCTTTTCAGAAAATATAACTGCAATTGAACACTGAATGTCTTTGCTTTGTAAAATAAAATACTTGGGTTTTCCCCTCCCGCCTTCATTTTTTAAGTTTCTTCTCTCTTTGGTGCTTAAGACTTTTGGGATTTCATTGAAGGTTCTTGTTCAGAGAGGAGCCTGTTAAAATGGAGATAATTTGGAATTCTTTGTATACTGTGTAGTTTTTAGGTCATAAAAATGAGCTCAGAATTTAGAAAATTAATTATAAAATATGGAAAACTTCTGCATGTGTTTGTTTTGGTTTCATTTCTGGTATGGCAAAGAGATTCAGAAATTTCAGTACTTGGGTTCATTGACTGCCTGAGAGCTCTGGTTGCCTTTGACTGGGATATATTCTCCTCCAGTTCTTGATCTTTGCTGTGAGCCTGTTAGCACATAGCAAAATTATTATAAACTAACCCTCGCTTTGCACCTTTGGAACATAGCCTGCTGAGCGATACCTGGGATTTGACTCGTGGATTAGAATTTTCTTCTACACTACTTTCTTTTCTAAAATAGAAACCACTTCAGAGCACTCTTTTACTCTGAATCCTCAGTGACTCCTCCATGCTGTGATAAAAAGAACATCTTCATCTGTACTTGATCGAGTGCTTAAACATTCTGGAAATGTTTTCAGCCCCTAAACTTTTCTGGACATATTTCACTTCTGTGCATTTGATTTCTCCTCATCTTTTACATCATATGCTAGGAGGACTTCCTGCTCTGGCCCCGCCTTTATTTTGGGGAGCAGAGGTGTTCTCTTTTCTCCTTTTCTGCTGTCTCACCCCCACCCCTGACTCCTGTCCCAGAGCACTGGACATTCTGGCTCCCCTTTGATCCACTTGTGATGTGGTTCTCATGTCACTTGAATTCTTTTATTCCCTTGCTCATAATGCATTTTTATTTTTAGTTTTGGGGGCCATCCCAGGTGGTACTCAAGCCTTACTCCTGGCTCTGTGCTCAGGGAGCACTCCTGGTGGTACTCGGAGGACCGTATGTGATGCTGGAAATTGAACTGGGGCTGGCTGCATGCAGGACAAGTGCCTTTCCTCTGCTCTCTCCATCACCTTATAAAGTTTGCTATGGGTTTTGACGACATGTTTTTCTTTCTTTTTTCTTTCTTTTTTTTAATAGGGATCACATCAGTGGATCTCTAGAGTCTCCAGGATTACTCATAGAGACGCTTGAGCCATCATCCACGTTTGCAAACCTACAAATCTGAGGGCTGTCCTCACCACTCTCTTGTTTTTTCATTCCCTATAGAGTTGGTCATAAACCGGTTCACATTACTTGTGACACAGCTCTTCAAACTAACTTCCTTGTTTCATCAATAGCTCTACCACCTGTGGAACATCTTTTTATATGATAGCCTCCACATGCACATAGCAACGTAATTTTTTTTTAATTTTACACCATGGTTTCTTCTTGGCATATCTTGTAATATGAAGCCAGAATAAAAGTTTCAAAACACCAGATACCATTGTCATAGTGTACATTTTTCCATGAATGGTTCTGCATTTCTATCAAATGATTGTGTGAGCCTCCTAATAAGGTGCATCTAGCTGTTTCTGAGCAGCCACCTGACCTTCCCCACTGCAGTGAACACTGACTACACAAATCATAATGTGTGTATTTGAACTCCTTAGATCATGTCTTGCACATGTTTGTTTTACTTGAAAACAACTGACTTCTTTCTCCAGCAGGTTTGCTTGCTAACTTAAATTCATCGTTCAGTTCTCACTGTTTCTGTGGTATTTACTCACCAACTTTTCCCATGCTGCCAAGTGCCTTATACTTGGCCCCTGATAGCAATGTGGGCCCCTTCACTCCACCATAAAACTCATTAGGGATCAGTAACCTTTGTGTCCCATTTCTTTGCACTACTCCTGGCCTATCATGGCCCCTCAACTAAGACAGTGAATGAGTCATGCTGGAGGAACCATGGGTGTGAAATGATATATTTGCAACCTCTACAGATTGGTAGGGATCTCTTCTAACTGTATTCTTTGCTTCCTCAATTAATCACTGAACTTTTATAAGAATGTTCTTTAAAAAATCAAGCTCACAATTATCAGGAAATCTGAAGAGACAGAAAGTAAAATATATTTATTGAGATATAATTCAGTAGCACAGAATTATATTCTCACTGCATTAACATGCCTCAGAGACCTGGGACATACAAAAGCAGGATGAGAATGCTATTCAGGTCTCCCAAAGAGGAATCGAAAGAGCTATGCTTGAAATATCACTCCTCACTCAAGTGAGAGAAGAAATCCGAATTCCGACCTCCATCGACGATCCAGAGTCAGGCACGCTGTGTCGTTTGTCAAGGTGGTAAAAATCAGATGGGCTGGACATGTAATGCATCTTGAGATGACTGCTGTACTAGAGCCATTACTGACTGGATCCCACAGGGCATCAAAAGATCATGTGGCCGCCCATCTACAAGATGGTCAGACTTCTTTGTCAAGACCCTGAATGAACAGTTTGAGGCTCTTCATATTCCTGGAGCAAGCAGATGCCATTGGGCTACACTTGCACGTGACAGGGACAGATGGAAATGTGCCCGCTTGAGCAAATCTACGAATAACAGGATATCAAGTGATCAAGTGACCACAGAATTAACCCCTTCAAAGGATACAGTTCAGGGTTTTATATAGTTATCTGTGTGATTTTCCCAAAATTTGAATTCAGATTTTATCACTGAAAAGTAGTATGCATTCCCCATTCTTTTTTTTTTTTCCTTTTTTGGGTCACACCTTGCAATGCTCAGGGGTTTCTTCTGGCTTTGCACTGAGAAATTACTCCTGGTGGTGTGCAGGGGATCATATGGGATGTCGGGGATCAAACCAGGGTCAACTGAGTGCAAGGCAATAGCCTTACCTGCTTTGCTATGGATCTGCTTTCTTTCTATACATATGCATGTTCTTTACATTACATATAAATGGCGGCATACAGTGTATGGTGTCTTGTGTTTGACTTTTCAATTAGCATGTTTTCAAGATTTATCTGTGTTGTGACATGTATCCACAGTACATAATTTTTTTAAATAATACTTCCCCTTCAGTTGATGGATGTTTTGGGTTGGTTATTTTTGGCTATTTTAAATAAAGCTGCTCTGAATATTTTGATGTGATTTGTATGTGTGTGTGTGGGGGGGTGTAGCTTACAGATTCTTAAAAAATGTTTTAATTTCTCTGAGTATTTACTCTAAGATGCGGGCACACAAAAACTCTGTTGCTAACAGTTTGAAAATTCACTATTTTCTCAAAAGCTGTTGTACTATTTTTTTTACCCTATCATCAGTAAATGAGGGTTTTAATTTCTCTTAATGGGCAATAACAACTTTCTTATGCTGCTATTGTGAATTTTCTTTTTTGTATTTCTTTAATAGATGCTGGTACTGAGCTTTTCATATGCTCATAGCGTGTTGGGGTTTTTTTGGTGAAATGTCTATTCAGGTGCATGTACGTTAATTATGTTAGTTTTCTTTTAAATTATTAAGTGATAATTCTCTATATGATACTATATCATCACATGTATATTGTGGTATTAATGCTGTTCTTTTAAGCACTAAGATATGACTTAGATAGAGTTATCTCTATTGATTTTTCCGTTTGTCACATAGTTTTGGTGACATAGTTAATAGCAAACACTGTCTGACTAAAGTTCACTTAGAATTTTCTAATATGTTTTTTCTGAGAGTATTATAGTTTTAATTCCTACATTTAGGTCTGAGATCCCATTTGAGTTATTTATTTTTCTGATGATAAGAGTAGCCATCCAATATCAGTCTTTTGTTTATAGATATTGAGTTGTTTCAGATTGCTTGTTGAAAAGTCCTACTTTTACTGTTGAATTTTCTTGGTAGCATTTTCAGTGTCAAGGTACTTTTGTCTTAATTGTTCTTTTTTTTTTTTGTTTTTTGGGTCACACCCGGCAATGCTCAGGGGTTTCTCCTGGCTCTGCACTCTGGAATTACTCCTGGCGATGCTCTGGGAACCATATGGGATGCTGGGGATCGAACCCGGTCGGCACAGGCCGGCCAAGGCAAATGCCCCTACCCTCTGGGCCATAGCCCGGCCCTGTTAATTGTTCTTAGTACTGTTAATTTGGACTGGGTGAGATTGAGCTATACCTGGCAATGCCCAGGGGGCTTTTTCTGGCTCTCTGCTCAGGAATTATATCCCTGGTGATGTTTGGGGTACCATATGTGGTGGTGGAGATTGAACAGGGTTTTGGCCACATGCAAGGAATACTCCCCTATACTAACTCTCCAGCCCTTTCTGTTTTTTGTTAGTTAATTCATACATGGTAGAAAAAATAGTAATAATTACCATTATCAAGTCTTTGCTAATTGGGGTACAGATCTAAGAGTGCTGCTATTCAGGACTCTGTGAAACGGGCACTGTTATTAATCCCATTTTATAGATAAGGAAGCAGTGGCATTTATAGGACATGAAAATGTTATCACTGGTAAATGTTGAAATCCCATTTTATAGATAAGGGAGCATGGCATTTATAGGACATGAAAATATTATCACTTGTAAATGTTGGAGCCAAATTTTGAACCCAGGCAGAATGAGTCCATAACTTATGTTCACAAGCCTTGGTTGTGACAGAATTTTCTTCTGAGAGAACTGTTGCCAACATTCAATATTTATTTTCAAGAATTTAGTGCAAAAATTTTATAACAGTGGATTAGAACATATATTTATTCTTGAAATAATTGTATTCATCTTGTTAATAGATCATCACTGATATAATCACTGATGCAGTTACCAATGTCGTGATATATAGCCACATTCCTTGCCCATAAACCTGCACCTAAAGAATAACTTTTTGTCCATATAGTAGTCTACCATGCACCTATGTCATCAGTGACTTAATCAGTATCCTATTGTGGAATATTTAGTTATTTGAATCTTATAAATAATGTTCTGATATGAATTATTTAATACACGTATCTCCACATTGTGAAGGACTGTTTTCCTTCTCCTCAAGTGAGAATTTAAACTAATCTAAGAAAACAGTAAAAACTTTTTAATGCATATTGAAAATTGTTCTCCTGGAAGTTTCTATATGCTTCTGAGGAATATTTTATACTTTATATTTCATAGGTGACTTTGATTACACATTGTTTAGTGTGGATCTCTATTATTATAATTATCATCATCATCATCATCATCATTTTTATCATCATCATCATTTTTAATGAGATTGAATATGTACTAGGTATGGTTATAAATTTTCTTTCATGAATCACCTGTTCATATTTTACCAATATTTTCATCTAAGAACTATTTATTTATATGCAATAATACAAGTCCTGTGTTTTTTTAATTCTTTTTTTACATTTCCTCCCCATTTGTTATTTTTAAAAAAAAACTTTGTCTTATGATTGTTTTTTCACTCACAGAAAATTAAATTTCTAAATTACAGAGTACATTAGCAAAATATAGATCTTTCCCTCTATAGCATCTTTGTATTTAAAAATAGGTTATAACATTGTTTTCAAGCACCTGACTTCCAGGGACTAAGGAGGAAGAAACCAGGGAGGGCATGAGGAATTTATTTTATAGTTCCTGACTTCGTTTTCATTTTGGGGGGCCACATGGCAGTGCTCATGAACTCGCACTCCAGATTTGTTTCTGAGGGCAACCAAGTGGTGCTAGAGTGGAAGCTGGATCTTTCCACTTGCACTAACAGGTTGAGCTCTCTTTCTGACCCTCCCTTATTTATTTACAACATTTTTCATTTTTAACCATGGCGAGCTATATTTCTTCAGTGTATAAAGAAAGCAATCATCACTTTACACATTGGGCATTAATAATGTTGGTGATAGCCGCTGGGATGAAATTGGTGTCCATACTAAGGGGTAGGATTATCAGCATTTTTCCCCCTCCCCGTGTTTTTGATTTTAGGCAAGTTTACTCCTAGCATTTTGGCATACCTTAGGGCACAAAAACTTGATTTATATGAGATAGCATGGATTTTACTGCATATTAGATGAATCACACACTGTCTAGTACACTGTCGCCTCCCAGAGCACCACCTGCAGGGACCCGGGTGACCAGCACTCCCAGGCCCCAGCAGCACCGCAGCGCCGCTCATTGACTTGAGCACCAGAGTTTCAGGGCTGTACCGCTGGGCTCGGTATCACTGCAGTGGCAGTAAGCTTCTTTGATAAATTAAAAAAAAAATCCTTCATATTGTCCTACATAAAGAACATTCTAGGGGCTAGAGGAATAGTACAGTGTAGAACACTTGCCTTGTGTGCAGTAGACCTGGGTTTGATCCCTGGTACCACGTAGAGTCTCCTGAGCCTATGTGCTCAGGAGTGATTCCTGAGCACAGAGCTAGAAGTCAACCCTGAGTACTGCCAGGTGTGGCCCCCAAAATAAAACCAAAACAAACCAAGAAAAGATCATCCTATTTTTTTGGTTTATGTTTTGTGGGAGTCACACCGACTGGTGCTCATGAGTCACTGCTGGCAAGGCTTGGGGGACCCTATGTGCTGCAGTGGTCAACCTGGGTCCGCTCTGTTCCCTACCTGCTGTGTAGCCCTACACACTGTGCTATCTCACAAGCTCAAGACCATTCTGTTTCTCCCTTCCAATCTGTATGACTTGTTTCTTTCTCTTGCTTGAGTTCACTGAAAAGGACTTTCAGGGTGATTTAAATAGATGTAGTAAGAAAGAAAGATGCTTGCTTTGTTCCTGATGTCTGGAAGAGAACACTTTCAGTCTTTTACCTTTTTATCATTTAGGAGTTTATTCGTTCGTTCATTTGTTCGCTCGTTCGTTGGTTCGTTCCTTCCTTCCTTCCTTCCTTCCTTCCTTCCTTCCTTCCTTCCTTTCCTTCCTTCCTTCCTTCCTTCCTTCCTTCCTTCCTTCCTTCCTTCCTCTTCCTTCCTTCCTTCCTTCCTTCCTTCCTTCCTTCCTTCCTTCCTTCCTTCCTTCCTTCCTTCCTTTCCTTCCTTCCTCTCCCTTCCCTCTCTTCCCCTCCCTCCCTTCCTCCCCTCCCACCTGCCTCCCTCCCTCCCTCTCTCTCCCTCCCTCCCTTCCTCCCCCCCTCCCTACTTCCTTCCTTCTTTTCTCTTTCCCTGTAATCTAAGAATTTTTACTGCTTGTACCAGGTCCACTTGGGTTACCAGCCCCTGCTGTGAGCTTGGAAATCCTCCCAAGGTAGTGAGCTGTTGCAGGACTTCTTTCATCTGATCACAACATCCCTTCATTGCTTGTTCCTGTGTGCTTGATATCATCTCTTAGAAACTATTGTTTTATAGATCTTGCCTGTTTTTAATTCAGACTGGTCTCTGATGCTGCAGGTTTATTGGAAACTTATTTCCACACTTATTTTCTCATCACCTTATATTTAACAGTCTTTGTTAAGAGTCTGCTCATTATTTTCCAACTTGGGGGGGTATTTACAGCAATGTTTAAACAGCAGAGACTTGGCAACCAAGTTAGCAGTGTTCAGACTTGAGGTATTGATCCAGATGGCAGGCAGATATCCATAATTATCAATTTTTAATGTGGGATGTTTTAGAGATGCTCAGGCATGAATAGCCCAAGGGGTGTAGCCTACATCTGAAAAAGAGGGTTTTTTTTTTTTAAGTATTTTATTATACCACCGTGGATATACAAAAAAAAGATATACAATTAAAAAGTTCATGTTTGGGTTTTGGTCATACAGTGTTTCAGCCCCGTCCCTCCACCAGTGCCCATCTCCCACCACCAACATCCCCGGTTCCCTCCCCTTCCCCAGCCCTGCTCCATGGCAGGTTCTTTATTTCTTTCCTTTCTCTCTCTTTTCTTTTCCTTCCCTTCCAGACTATGGATTACAGAACATACATTAAAAGGTTGTCATTTGTATCCTTTTGCCTCTATTTATGCTCAGTTCTAGGTTGGCATTAGTACCCTCGACTATTGTTAGCCCCCTGTTCCATTTTCTGTCTTACCTAAACTCTGACTCCCCCGTTTGTGATAATCCCACCTTTGACAAGACCTCCTGATATATGTTTCACTTGACCTTGGTATTGGTATCATAATATGTACATATATATTTATGCCATGCAAATAAATGCAGTCATTCTGTATCTGTCTCTCTCCTTCTGGCTAATTTCACTCAACATAATCTTCTCCATGTCCATCCATTTATAGGCAAATTTTATAACTTCATGAAAAGAGGGTTTTAAGCTATTCATTAAAGTAACATTGGGAAGCAAGATAAACAGCCAAGCTTAAAGATTTTGTTTGTAAAGAATGTATTTCTACCCTTTATCTTGAAATTTTTCTAAAACCTATTATATATCTTCGATATATTACATTAGCTTTTTTTTTGGTGACATTCATGTTAGAAGTTTATAAAGAAATATTTGATCTGAACATTCATTTAGCAAGTATTTGCTGAGTAACTACTTGGTGCCAGTTATTACATTTGGGGTATCAAAATAAACACACAAATCAATGATTTCCTCCAACTTACCTTCTAGTTTAGTGAGACACAAAATATAGAAAGTAAATAAATGCAGTGAACAGAGCCAGCAGTGCTATGGAGAAAAATCAGGCTGTTGCTGCTGCTGTTGGTGGTGGTGACTTTAGTGGTATTGGCTTGTAAATAAAAATAATGTGAAGATGGCAAAGAAAGTCTTTGTCTTTAGCTGATCATTTTTATATCATTGGCTATTTTGACTTTAATGGAAGTATTCACAATATTTATTAAAAATAGCAATTCAAGTCATTTTACAACAACATTCCTCACAGTGAACTTTACTCTTATTTCTGATGCCAGCTGAGAAGAATAGTACCACAAGTCATGTATTATGTTCTAAGAGCTTGTGTGCTGAGACATTGTTAGAAACATAGTAGGAGGAGGTCATTGTGATAGCTGTGGTAGGCTGGATCTTTAGGGAAGGAGTTCATGGGACATTTGTGAGATAAATCTTGTCTTATGAAGATACAAAGTCCATGTATGCCCAGAAGTATTGAGCAGGTAATTTGTACAATTAACTCTGAGGCAGTCAATTTCTGTTTTTAAGACTGCCTCAGGCTCTCATGTAGTTAATTAGAATAATTTAATAAAAATAGATTGCTTATGGTATTCGAAATTTGGTACACACCATTTTAATCATGATGTATGGAACACTGTATGTATTGTCTATCATAAAAAATAAGGGTTGTCGGAGGGAATCTGGAGACATTGGTGGTGGGAAATGGGCACTGGTGGAGGGATTGATGCTAGAACACTGTGTGGCTGAAACCCAATCATGAACATCTTTGTAATTATACCACTCACGGTATAATAAAATAAAGTTAAAAAAATAAAGTTATCCTTGGAAGACATAAGGCTCTTTGTTAACACCAAAGACTATCAGAAAATAAGTGAGGAAGGGTAGAAATGGAGACTGACCCTTCACATCTTGCTGTCAGTGAAGCTGCAGTATGACAAAGTGTCGGGTGAGAATTAGTCCTGGCTGGCTCTATGGATGGAGTTTCATATCCTTGGTGGTGTCTCATGGTGGTGGTTTCTAGTTTTGTATCATGGTGGTTCTTTTCTCTGAGTTCGGTGGCTCCAGGAACCATCACTTTTTCTTACTCATCTTTGTTGGCCTTAAATGTACTTTAGTGCCAGTGTCAACCATGTTTCTCTTCTTTCTCAAACTTACTTGTTTATGGAATTGCATTAGGCTCTTGTTGTGTTATTGATGACTTGCAATACTCATTGAAACAGTGAAGGAACACTACAACATTGAACTCCTGAACATCTATGGAAAATGACACCAATCTGTCTGTGCTGCCAACTCTGACTGAAAGTGGTGGACCATTAGTGGGACTATCTGTGTGGTGGTCACAGGCATCTGATCCAGTATACCCTTCCACTATGGTGTCTGAAGTATCTAGGTTCTAAGCTGTGAGTTTCTTCCCAGCAACTACACTATAGCAGAAGCATTTATGTTATTTTACTCATTCCTTCTCCACTCCCTTAAATTGTATAGAGGGTGGGAGAGAATTTTTTTTTATTTTAAGATGAATAAGATCATTTTTTATAAATTGATCAAGCAATGCAGAAAATGTTAATTTTTCTGAGAGTATTGTTCCTATAAAATGAAACAGCTTCACCAAATTAGCATGCCAGGAGAACAATGAAAGAGTCATTTCAGGTGAAGAAGTAGAAATCAATCACTGGCTTAAAAAATGAATTCCTTTTTTAGGTGATTTTTATCTCTAGATTAAATAAATGAATTCTCTGTGTTTCTCCTCCCCCAGCCCCCAACTGACTTCAGTTAGTACTAGTGGAACCTAGAAAGCTACAATAGACTTACTATTGATATGCAAAAAGAAAATGCCAACAAAGAAAGGCAGTAATGACATCCTAAAGTGACTTTGAAAAAGAAAGTCATGAATATTTTAATTTAACTCTATTGTTATCCTGGAAATTTTTTTTATTTAAGTCTGGCCTCAATATTTCACTATGTCTTCAGGTACCAACTGATGTGTGCAAGATCTTTCTAAAATGATCTCATTTAAAGATAGTAATCAGCAGTATACTAGAAGCAATTCCCTAACTTCTGTCTCTGTGCTTAGTGGTAAAATGTCTGTTCTCAACTTTCACATACTCTAGTCAGTTCAGTGTAATCCTTTATTGGTGAAACTAAAAGAATTCCTTCTGCTCATTGATAAGTGATCCAATAAAGATTCTGGAACTGCTGTTTCTGTAAGGTTTGTTTAGGCGATTTATCATAATCTCAACTTTCTTCTTTCTAGTTGTGAAGCTGCAGTGAGATGACATATAAAAGAGGTTGGTTGAGCATTTGATAAAAAAAAAAAGGCACATCTATGGGCTGATGCTACAACTCATATCAGAGACTTTGATAAGTGTAGTCTGACTCTGTGTTCCTGAAGTTGAATGTTTTAAATGTGGCTTAGAACCAGAAAAACTTTATGATTGTAGGTTATTTCTGTGGTCAGGGAAAGCAATGTTTCATACATTGTTCCTTCTGCAAAGGAACTGTCATCAGTATGAATACTTACATATGTCAAATAATTATTGATCAATGGAAATTTTAAGAGATTAATATTTTTTCTTATGCCCACCTAGAATTCTCTATTAGTGGTTCTTTGGATAGTTAGGTAGTATATTTTATGTGTCATAAATCTTAAGGATCGACAGTTTAACTTTGTGCAAAAGTTCAGATAATCAGCCTATAGTCATCTATTGGTTCTAGCACATTCAGTGAGAGGGGCAAGGCTTTTCTATGTTGTACAAAAAGCCAAGGTGACTTGGTGTTTCTATAAGAAAAATCTGGACACAAAATGTTTGCTTCAATTTTGTGTTACCATAACACTGTGTTTTCTAAAACAGCAAACTATTCTGCCCTCACTAGGGCAAAGAGGGACTTTTTACTCCTCCAGGGCCTAATCATTTCTAAGTAATGTTCTTAGCCTAATTGATCTGATCTTTTCTTGCAGATAATACTAACTTCAGAAAATCTGATCCATTCATTGCATTGCATGGGACCCATTTGGAGATTTCACCCCTTGGACAGGCAGGGTCTACAGTCCCTTTGTCAGCATGAAGCAGCTCCAGAAGATGGACCTTCACCCATTTTCCCTTAAAAATATAAGGCGGTGAAATCTCTTTAAAAATATGATGTGGATAAATTGACAGGAAAGGGCCCCGTGGCAGTGAAGCAACCTAGTCTAGGAAAAGTGCTGTTTCTACGCAGACCACTCTGGGATAGAGAAGGAAGCGCGGAGACAGTGGTTAAAGTCTTGGTTTGCAGTCCCCTGACTAACTACCTTGCTTTCAGCCCTAGCTGGGCCCTCATCATATTCTTATTGATTTTGACAGTTGGGCCTTGCCTTCTTAATAGGCTACTTGTGTTCATCAGAGACCAGGTGTGTAAAGTCAAGTTGTTAGTACTCAGGCAACAGCATCAGGCCCTATGGAGTGAAGGTCTCTAATGGTCTCTAGGATTAGAGAACCCCCATAAGAAAAGGGGGAATGAAAGAATGGACCCTCGCCCACAGAACACAAAGACAGGAACCAGAGGTAACTGATAAAATGATAGCTCAACTGGAGGTAACTGATAAAATGATGGCTCGACAAGACAAGAGCACAGCAGGAAGGGCCTTAAGCAAATAATTCCAGGGAGGGCTATAAGGCAAACATTCCCGAGAGGTTGCATCTGATGTCCCCCTCTGTATTTGGTATGATACGTAACTGGGCCCATGCCGTGCCAAATATGGAAAGAAGTATTAGGCACACTCAGATTGGTCGGTAATGGTTACCTGGTGCAGAGTGATTGGCTGCCTCATGCCGCAGACCTTGATGTAATATTTTTAAACCTATTGGATAGTTATGCGCGGGCTTTTCTGTAGCACGGGAATTATTCCTTAAAAGATCCTCCCTGGAAGGGCTCGGGCTCTTAGCCACTGACCGCTTGGGGTCACGCTATGAGCCCGAGTATACTCGCTTATTAATAAAACCCTTGCTTCTGCATAGGACTTGGTCTCTCAGAGTTTTCCTTGGTAGGTGCAGCGTCCGAGGCTCCCATCAGTCACCCCATCGGGTGGCCAACCCTTACAACCTAACTAAAATATTTGCGTTTGGGTGGGGAGTTTTCCTTTATATAGTTGGTGGTCTATTTTTAGCTCACTTCTTTGCAGTTCCAACCGATCTCAGATTAGGAACTAATTTATTATTAGTCTCTAACATGGAGTTGTGTCTCCTAAACTCTAATGTGCCTGCTGCAATGGGTGAAAAGTAGTTGTGAGACTTGATTTTGTTTGAGCGTCTCTTCCAGCCTATGGCCGTCTGGGCCCTCACTGACTTCAGTGCTCAAATCTGCAAAATGGAGATAACTGGGTATTTCCTTCCTCCATGGGCTCAGTGGGCATAGCCTTCATTTCTCAGCTGTTGGTATCACTCTCCACTTCCATACACAGTAGAAGATCCGTGTGTGACTCTAGAAGCAAAAACCAATCCAGTGCCATTCTCACGAAGCTCACAACCTCTAAGAGCCATGTAAATAATTTTAAACTCAATCATTACCAGGAAAATAAGTTCTATACAAATAATGTTCAAGTATGAAATAGTTGTTACAATACAGTTATTGACTGTAATGGCAGTAGGCTGCTGCCATTTATCAACTAGTTCGGTACTAGGGACTGGGTGCTAGGTTTACATTCTTTGATTTAGGCATTGGAATCAGCTTCTGGAGTTGGAGGGACAGCTCTGTCAGATGCAGTGCCTGGTTTTCATGCAGCAAGTGGGACTTTGATCCCTGGCACCACGTGCATTCTTCACACTGCAGGAACAACCCCTAAGCGCTGAACTCAGAGTGCATGAGCCTAAAGACGTGGCACTAAAACAGAACAAAATGAAACTAAAGAATAAAATTCTGACACGGGATTTCTTGCTTATTCATTTCACTTGTATCACTTGTATCACTTGTCTTCCCATTGTTCATCGATATGCTTGAGCGGGCGTCAGTAACGTCTCCACTCATTGGGAATGAGGTCCATTTTTGTTACTGTTGTTGGCATACCGAATACACCGGGTAGCTTGCTAGGCTCTGCCATGGCTCTGGGTTCATCCCAGAGCAGCCCAGTCTTTTTCTATGTCAGACCATCAACCATCCAGGGGGGAGCCCTTGATATAGACAAGCCTGCATCCTGTCTGCTACCTGCCAATGCAGCCAGTCACCGCAGCCACACCTGCAACACCTCGAGGGGCAGGTGGCAGTTCATTTAAATTATTTAAGTAGTATCTTTGATAAACAATTAAGACTTGCAAAAAGACATTAAAGGAAAAGTTAGTACATTTTAATCTATGGATTTATCAGCCCTACTTCCAAAGAACACCCTCTATAAATGTTCTCTGTATTTTTCAAGAATTCTTATTAGCATACTGACAGTATGCTGACATCCATTCTCTCACAGAGATGCAATCAAATTATGTACAATTCTGCATCTTGTTTTTCACTTAAAGCAAATATCTATCTCATTTTTGATAGCAAGGAATACTTTGTTTAATGGACTCTGCATGCCAAAAAGATTGTGCCTTAGAAAAGTGACTTAAATACACACACAGAGTATATATTTCTATCATAAAAATATAAAATAATCCCAACACTGAAGAACTCGAGTTAAGTGGCATTAGGAAATGTCACCAGGGCAGCCTGGCCTCCCAGGCAGAGTGTGGAGGCTGGAATGTAAGTGTGTGGCAAGTGGGTGGGTGTGGGCACATGTTGCTGGTCATGTGCTGTCTGGGGGCTCATCTGGAGCACCTGCTCTGTGATGAAAACACTGATTCCCAGGCCTCTGGCTAGTGTCAATCTGTTAGGAGGGTGCTGAGGTGGCATTGGTCTAGGGACTGGGTGGACAGAGGCTGCTGATGATAGGGTCATGGGAGGGCAGTGCCTCTGTCCTGGTTCCAACTTCCCGGGACACTTCTCTGTTCTGTGTTTAATTCTTTCTTCCCTTCAGTCCCACCAAAGCTCTCACTCTCCTGGCACAATCCTTCCTTTAAAAACACAAGAAGAGCCATCTTGTTCCCTGTTCTTACCATTGTTCTAAGTTCTTAGACATTGTTCTAAGTTCTGCCTGTGTTTACTCCGTGTACTGTAACCTCAATCCCATAAGAGACTAGTCTTATTCCCATTTTACTGAAGTCTAAGGCAAAGAAGGGTCACTCCTTTTGTGGTGGTTGAATCCCCATTTCAAATTCTGGCATTCTGACAGCACAGTTTGACGTAGTAGGTATCTCTGCTCTCACGGAGACCTCACCAGTTCAGGAGACCTGGGCATCTCCCTTTCAGAGAAGGCGAAATAGGACCTCTAAGGACCATGTAGTTTGCCAGATCCATAAGGCAGAGCTGGGTTTTCCTTCCAGCTCTGGTGTTAGTTCCCTTCTAACTCACCGTCTCTTTGCACATGCACTCTTGACACTAGGAAGCCCGTGTACCTTATACCTACTCCTGGGGTCCCTATCTCCTTCTCCCAGTAATGGTCGTGCTGGAGCTTGCCCCTGACAGAATCTATTCTGAGTCAATAACTGTTGACTCAGATGCTGAGTCAATAACTGTTGCACCATCAATGAGTTTCTCAGTTTCTCCGAGGGTTCCTATAACCAACCTAAAAGTAGGTCTCACTGTCATTGTTTAGAGAAGCATAAAAACCAGAGATGGCTTGATGTTCACACCTCACCAGAACTCATCTGTTGTCTCACTTGCAGGTGTTCTTACATCCATGTTTTAGATCTTTTTCACTCCTTGCTCCTGATCTCAGGCTTGAGCCACAGATTTAATAATCAGGGTCACATGGCATTTAACCTGAGCCACTGGTGAGCTGACTACAGGGCCCATGAATTAGGTAGTGCATGGATTCTTTGTGATTCTTCCAAGTTCTGTTGTGTTCTGCCTAGTGGTTTTATACAGCTACCCTTGAGAAACCCTTGCTTGTCGTGTGGACCCCAGGAGGGAATTCAGATTGAGTTATTATAGACCATATCAGTTACGTTGGCTCATTTCCCCAAGTGTGTTCTGAGTATGGCAAATGATGTTTCTTTGTGAAGAGCATATTTACACTTAATGTGCCTGAATTTTGACCTAAGTCATTTGCCTTGATGGCTGCTGGTTCACTGAAATTAAGTGTGGGTCCATCAAAATGTTGCTGCCGCTTCACAGAGTGGTCTACAGCAGGTGATTTTTTTTGTCTCTAAAATCATGCCCCTGAAGTTGGTGCTCAGATCTGAGTATGTCTCTATATTCTAAGAAGAATATGAATGATTTCACTGTTGGAGCACAGTGCCTGGCACAAGTGACAACTATTGACTGAGTCAGTGGTTGTAATTTTAGCAAGACAAGAAAGACCTGGATAAGAAAAAAGTTTCTGAAGATGAAGCAACTTTCTTGCTTGCTCTGTTACTGAACCCTGGTATTTCTCTAATAGTTACCAGTCAGTAACTGTAAATGGTTTTTGGTGTTTCCGACAAAAGACAGTATATGAGGTGGCCCTGCAACCTTGTCCCTGACCTTCTTGGTGACAGTGGCGTTTGCTCAGAGTTGCTAAAATTAAACTCTCATATTGGCTTACTGCTGTGGCTCTTTCATTGTCTGAAAAAAAATGAGAAGTCACTAGAACACTTGCCAAGGAACTGGAATTTGGCTATGGAATTGAATTTTGGTAAGTCCATCTTTTAGCTAAAGAATTTCATTCTTAAAATTTGCATGTGTTAATTACATTGATAATTGTGCTCAAAGCAATGTACATGGACATTAAATTTCCATAGTTTTCTATTAATGGTCATTTTATGTCTCAGCCTTTTAATTGTCTTTATAGATAATGGCCATGCTGAATTCTTATCAGTGCTTTAAATGGTCTCTAATATAAGCTCAGAATTGTACTGAGATGTGTAAAAGGATAATTGATGATAACCTACTACTTTTGCTTTCCTGTTGCTGGAATGAATTGAAATTGTACATGTGCAAAAACCTAAGCCCAGAGCCAGCCATATGGTAGTGTATTGCTAAGTATTTAGTCATTCACCCGGTATGTACACACCCACTTTTCCATCTGGTGACAGTGCTATTAAAAATAAAAATTCGTTAGCAGCCATACAGATAAATTTTATTTTTTTGATGGTTGTTGAAGTAGATAATATTTACTCTTAAATATTCCACGTTCAAGTGAGGCAAGTTCTGATGTTCTAGTTTATTTTACTCCAAATAGTTGATTGAGTAACAGTATATGTTTATTTTGCGTTAGAGCGGTGGCATTGGTTCCAGGCCCAGCCCTCTAGAGGGAAGTGAATGACCCGCTGTCTAAGTAAGACAGTACAAAAGATGCTAGTCTACTTCTTTGCCTTGAACAGCATTGTCTGGTCAGAAAACAGAGCATTTGTGTTTTAGATCCTTTCTAGATTGCTGAATCTGGGCACTCTTGAAGCAGTCTTCTGATTGTGGTTGAAACAACTTACCCTCTCAGAGATTTCAGCTACCATCCTTTCCCATTTGCCATGCTTTGCTATTGTGTCGGGCTGGGAAACGTTTGTTTGACTATTGTATCACCAACAGTGTCAGTGGAAATGCTTTCAAGTCCATTATTTCTCTCACCTTTTTGTTTGTGTTTTTGGGCTACACTCCTGGCTCTGTGGTTGGAAATCACTCCTTGCAGGCTCAAGGGATCATATGGGGACTGGGAATAAAACCAACATTGGGCATTTGCAATGCAAGCATCTTGCCCACTTTACTGTCTCTCTGGTCCCAGATCTCTGACTTTTGTGTCCACAGAGATCTGAATCCACTGTCATGCATGAAGGCTAGTGATGGGTAAGAGAACACTTCTTATGCACCTACTTGTTGGGCGCTGTGTGAAATTCTTTACTGCTTCTTCTCATTTAATCCTTGTGGCAGTGCTCCATCACCTCTGTTTCAAAGATGAGGACTCAGAAGAGTCATGTATGTTACTAGTTTACTCAGTTTCCTAGTTAATAATTTGAACCTGTTTGCTGAAAAACCCACACTCATACCTTTTCTACTGACTTGCTTTGTGCAATACTATTTGTTGTAATTTAATGTTTTGTTAACATTCATTGATATATCATATATCGGCCCATTTTCATGCAATAAGTTCCTCCTGAACTCAGTACTAGAAAGGCCCCTCTTTCCCTAAGCTGATAATACTCTCTCTTATTACATCGTAAGGCACTTTCACTTCTTATACTTTCCTTTTGTGCTTTACTGGAGAGTCAGATTGAGTGCTCAATTGCAGTCATTCTCATCTCTGATTCTGGTTCTATTATCTCTCCCTTTTTACTTAGATTTACAGCCACTCTCTTTTCACTTACTTGACTGCCTTTCATGCTTCCAAATTATTTCTTAAAATCTGATATAAATGTAAATTAGAAAATCATCATAGTAATTTTCAAAGTAATATCGCTTTCCTCATCTTGGACATCAGCTTAACAGTGCATAGCGATGAGAAAATCCTGGCTCCATTGAGGCAGTAGCATCATGCCTTGTTCTTCCACACACACATGCACCGAACTTAAAGCAATGCCTGCGCACACATATCAGTAGGACATGAACTTGGAGTCCCCTCTGCTCATGGCTAGCACCTCTCCTCCTTCCCTCTCTCCCTGCCTCCCTCCCTCCCTCCCTCTCTCTCTCTTTCATTCTGTCTGTCTCTCTCTCTGATCATTGTTTCTGTATTTATCTTTTTCTCTTTTTGGCCCTGGAATCAAGTATTGAGTCCCCCAAGTGCAAGTCATGTGCTCTATCACTTAGCAGCTTATCCAGCCTCCGTGCACCTGTCACTCTTGTGGGATATTCATCTCTTTTGACCTATTCTCTGACATGACCAGACTTGCGTAATTAAAGGTCATTCAAGCAAACACTGCATCCATCTCACCGTTCCTAACTCCCCCATAGTACAGCTGTTTTAAAATATTCATGTTCTTTTTTCCCCCACATAGTCATGCAGCCTGGTCTGCGGATCACCTTTCTCAGGACTGGCTGTGAAGGGTCAGATTTTGGTCCCTTCCTCCCTCACAATATGCCTGGAAAGAGAAAGGATCTGATTTGTGTCTACTAAACTTGCCGAGTTGATAACATGGATTCAAGAAGGAGGGAGGGAAAACGCAAAACCAGAGAAACAAGCAAGAAACTGTTTTCTGAGTGTTGAAAGACATGGCATTTACAGTAGATCTCTGACCTTGGAATTTTTCTTTGGACATCATCATGGATGATCTTTGTCAAGTCTTTCAAACTATGAATAATGTTCAAGCATGAGATGGCTGGGGCAGTCGTGAGAAATGGCTTCCTCCCATCCAGGCGCAAGGCCCTGGAGTGTTCAGACTCTTCATTGTGTGCTCCCTCACTGTGTGCCAGGAGGTAGACATATTTTGCTGCCAGCTTCTCTCTCCAACTGGGTTTCACACCTAGTCAGTGCATGGAAGGGGTGTGTGAAGCATAAAGAGACAGATGGCTCTGAAGACTGGCACGGGAGTGGAAACTTCCTGCTGAACAGATGTCCCTCTTGAGGTAATGCCCGTTGTCCAATAAACCTATGTTTCTTGCACCTACACCCATTGCCAAAGGTCCTTCTACTCTCTGCATCAGTGACTTGGAACTTGAGTAGCCAGAAAAAGCATAGGCCAATCAGAAATGGTGAACAAATACAACAGCATTTGTTTGCCCTGGATAGATACTGATGACAGTTCAGAATTGATGCATTTTATTGTTTGTTTGGGTCCTAAGATATGATGCCTTTTTGCTAGGAGACCAGTTGGCTCATCAGTCATAAACAGCAATAACTCTGTATAGATTGAAAACGCCAGAGGTCCTTTGGGAAATTTAAATGTTGACTAGGAGTCTATTCTTGCTCACAAAAACTGACAATCCAATTAATTTTTCCAGTGCTGAAATCTAGAAAGATTGAGACTAAAAAAAATTAAAAAGCCTCTGCACAATTAGGAACATAATGTGAAACAAATTTAGACATAGTTTGAAGAATGGCTTACTATTAAATGGATTTAGATGCAGAGCTGGAAAATGGTGAGGACCTATTCTCAACTATAGAATAGGGCTTCTGGGCACAGATGTGGCAGAAAATAAGTTGTTGCAGATAGATGTATAGGTATATGTTTTTTGTCCACAAAGCTTGTAGAATGGACTTGCCTGCCCATTGTTTTATTTTTCACTATTTGTTTATGTACTTATTCATTCATTCATTCATTCATTTTTTTTGCACAATACCCAGTAAAGCTCAGGGGTTACTTCTAGCTCTGTACTCAGGAATAACTCCTGGTGGTGCTCAGGGTACCCTATGGGATGCTGGGGATCGAACTGGGTGAACTGCCTGCAAGGCATGTGCACTACCCATTGTACTATCTCTCTGGCCCCTGCCTATTTTATAATGCAGATCTCCAATCAAGTGGTATCTGGCTGCCTTTCTTCTCACTTCGTGCCTTCCCTCAAGAACTAAAGGAGCACCCTCTGACAGTAGCTATACCCCTAATTAATGGATGTTGAGAAATTCCTCAGGGAAAAGAAAAATTTTCTTACTCCAGCCCCAAATGCAAAATAAAAATCACTATCACTATCACTATCCTCCCGTTGATCATCTATTTGCTAGAGCGGCACCAGTAATATCTCCATATGTCCTGTCTCATGCTAGTAGAGCCCAAGGGCGTCTGCTCACTCCAGGAACATAAGGAGCCTCAAACCATTATATTAGGTCATGGGAATGAACTAATATAATTGTTACTGGTATTTGGCATAGCAAATAAAACATGGGCAGCTTGCCAGGATTGCCATGCAGGTGGCATACCCTTGTAGTCACCTCTAAATATAGCATTTATAGATGAACCGCTTGGCCGAGCGCGAAAAAGACGGGCTGTGATAGGCTGTCGCTGGGTGGAGTTCTGAGGAGAGGGAAGTCTGGATGTGGAAAATGGTGGCCCTATGGAGTGGGGGGGGATTCATCTGGCTTGTATTTTGAAACAGATGATTCCATAAAAAAGCAAATGTCTTATGGGATTCTTTCAGGATGATCTTATTTGAGTAGGAAATGGAAAGTCTTTTCTTTCTGGATAGTGTCACTATGGTCCCATCTGTCCTAACAGTTTCCTCTGGGTGAAGACCCAGACGTAACTGGTGCTTGCTTTATTTTTGCTTGGAACCAGAGATTTGATGCAATATGGACTTGCTGCTAAAGAAGCATTTGCTAATACTTGCTGCTATTGCTTATAAACCATGCAGTTTCTAACAATTACTAGTTATTCTTTCTGCAGTGGCATAAATTAATGAATGTTGAGTTGAAGTTACTTTTACTGTAGGCGTTAAAATAAAACCTGGTATAAATATTATCTTCCAGAGACCCTGAATCTTCTTAAATCACTGTTGCTGGTTATACGAAACTTGAAGTTCTAAGAGGATACATCATTACATGCCTACCTGTTGGAATGAGACTATCAGGAGCTTGATTTATGATAACCTTTAAACTTAAAGGAATAACGTTGATTTTATAATCTTTAATTTGATAAAATGGGTGTACAGGGGAATTTTTTGCAATTTGCTCTTACCAGATACCAAAATTCAGAGACACCTTTGAAGTCATCCAGTTCATTAATAACAGCTGTTTTTAAATCCAGTTAATTTGAATCCAACTTTAGTTATTTTCTTTAGGTGCATATGCAGTCAAGACTTATTTTTATTCTGAGATCTTTGGGTTTGGATTTTTTAGGGACACCTTAAAGTGGTACTCAGCTTCCTGGGGTCATCACTGGGGACACTTGGATCTGATGATGTGGTGCTGACCAGTGGTGCTGTGGACCTCCAGTGATAAATATGAAAGGGTCAGGGTACT
Organism: Cryptotis parvus; assembly: GCA_021461705.1. Lineage (NCBI taxonomy): Eukaryota > Metazoa > Chordata > Mammalia > Eulipotyphla > Soricidae > Cryptotis > Cryptotis parvus. The sequence goes on along the minus strand of JAJIBD010024927.1, from coordinate 9,096 downwards.
GTGAGACTAAATCCAGTGTCATGTACATGCAAGACGATATTTTAGTATATAGTAAATATATACTATAATATATACATAATATGTATGTATATTATCATTTGTGTATGCATATTATTTAATATACATACATATTATATATGTATAATATGTGTGTATAATAAATACATAATATGTATGTATATTATGTATGTATTTTTACATATAATACATATATGTATATTATTTTGAGGCCTCCTGATGGGGCTCTTGGGCTATATATAGAGCCAGGTGTCAAACCTGGCTCAGCTGTGTGACAGATAAGCACCTTGTCTCCTGTATTATTTCTCCGGCCCAGCAAAGGTAGTTTACACAATATTAATTGCATATTCGTGTATGAAACCTGGAATAAGGAAACAAGGTATAAGAACATTTAGGGTCTCACTGAAGGCTATAAAATAAAACTATAGAGTACCAGGACAATTGTGGCTCTGTCGATCACTCGTTGAGTTTGTTGCTTGACTTTGCATCTGACTTCTCAAGACCTGGAACATTTGTTAGTGCTTGTGAAACTGAATAAATGTAATAAAAAAGAGGCTGGGCATCAGATACCTTCAGTGGCTTAGGAACATCATGGAGTTTATTAGTTTCTCTTCCTTGGGGTTAATTATTCTATATGTGACAATTCAGACAACATACTGGTTTGTGGTATGGATGCGTTTTAACATAAGTACTGTCCCCAAAGGGAAAATTCAGTTTTGTTGTATCTAACCTATTGTGAAGTTTTTATTTTATTATTTTTAAGAAATCACCTTCATCCATGTTTTCCTGTAACTCATGACTACAGTGGCTAAGAGAGATGAAAAGATCTTTCACAGAGTAAGTTAGTATAAGCTTTTGAGATCACAATTCAGACCTTTAACTTTCCTTTTTTCATCCAATTTTACCTCTCACATCCTTGCAATATATTGTGATTCAAATTATTTAGTAATGTTTTGGGGGCCAAGCTTTTATGAGGCCCCCTACTTCAGTTTTTTCAATGTCCTATATCCAAAGCTTTAAAATATATCACCTACTTTATTGTATGATAGAAAAAATAAGACTTATAGAAAATATTTGTGTATAATTTGGATGTCTAGTTGATCACTTATGAGATTCGAAAATACATATTCTGGGTTTTGTCTCCTTTTGTCATTTCTCCTAAGTCACAGTTAGGAATGCCTGCCAGCTGGGCTTCCTGCAATCTGTGTTTGTTCTCTTCTCCTAAGTTTAGCTCAAGACTTTGAGCTTTTACATATCCCAAAATGATGTTCACATCCCCCAATATCCTTAAGTCAACCTCTTCAAGAGTTAGCCTGGGAGCCGGAGCAATAGTCCAGCGGGTAGGGTGTTTGCTTTGCATGCAGCCAGCCTGTGGTGGCCCAGGTTTGATCCCCGGTATCCCAGGTGGCTGCCAGGAGTACTTGAGTGCAGAGCCAGGGGAGGACCCCTGAAGGCGCTGGGTGTGACCCAAAAAGCAAAAAAAAAAAGTGTTAGCCTGGAAAACAGTCGCCTTTTTTTTTTTTTGGCTTTTTGGGCCACACCCGGCAATGCTCAGGGGTTCTCCTGGCCTGCTCTCAGGAGTTACTCCCTGGCAGTGCTCCGTGACCATATGGGATGCCGGGATCGAACCCTGGCCCCTGGCGGCATGGTCCGCCGCGCGCAAGGCAAACGCCCTACCCGCTAGACCATCGCTCCGCCCCAACAGTCGCTATTTATTAGGTTAAGTACTTTGTATTGAATGATAAGAAGTCCAAATAGAGAGTAAAGTCACAGTGGTTCTTTATTTAACCATAGCTGGGATAAAAATCACAACTCAGTTCTGTGTTTTCTTTTTTCCTTTTTGGGGTCACACCTAGTAATGCTCAGGGGTTGCTTCCAGCTCTGCATTCAGCAATTACTCCTGGAGGTACACGGGGAACATATGGGATTGAACCCAGGGGATTGAACCCAGTTCAGCTATATGCGAGGGCAAACACCCTACTCTCTGTACTATCACTCTGATCCTTATGTTTTCTTAGTGTGTAACCACTTAAATGTTAACCAGTACTTATTGGAAAGTAATATACTAAAAGCATAATTATTGGGTAAGAAAAGTTTACAGAGCTACTGGCATCAATTTATTAGTTTAGCTGTTACAGACAATATGCCAAGTAGGTGCTGATTGTGCGCATGAGGAATAGAGGCATGAGGAATAGAAAACAAAACTGCATTGTATCATGTAAAATCCCACTATAGGGAGGACAAACAGTAAAACTTCCAGTCTTAATAATTGACACTGCACAGTATCTTCTGCCCCAGATCTTGACAAATATAGGTCATCATTATTTGCATAGCATTGAAAGATAACTCTGAGTAGGTATGTGTCATGCTTGGGTTTAAGAGATATTACAGGGTTAAGCTGCTTGCCTTGATTAGACTGGGTGTTTCTCAGCATCACATGTTTCCCCATGCATCATCAGGAGCCTGTGGACACAATCTGGAGTATTGTCAGCTACCCCCACTCCATGGAGAGAGTCATGCTTATTAATATAGGAGTCATAATATCTAAAAATCATATTATTTCACTGTTGTTTGTTGAGCTAACATTGGTTAATGGCACTGAAGTTGTTATGGAAGTGCCATATTCTTTAACTTCAGGTGTATGATTCCATAACAACAAAGTTTCAGTGACCACCCAACATTATTTAAGTCCATGGGTGACCTGTTTCTATTGTGCATTCACTGGTTAGTTTCTCTCTGGTAATGTCAGTTTTGTTGTCTTGGAGTTTCATTTTCTCTGTTTGCTTTATTTCCTATATTCCACATATGAGTGAAGTCCTCTGGCATTTGTTTTTCTCATTGTGATATATTTCACTAGGCATAATTCCCCTCAAGTGTCAAACCATGTTTTTAAAAAATAGAAGATTTTAATCTCTTTTATAGCTTTTATTATTTCATTTCAATATATGTATAAAAATAAATCAGATTGTTAAAATTATATTATTTACACTGCTACATTCGGCTACAAAACAGATTGCCAAGCAGTGGGGAGATTGGGGAGAGAAGAATGGGAATAAGGGGACATAGATAGTGAGAGTCTTGGGCACTTTGGTGGTGGTGGGATACACTAACTTTTATATTAGCAACTATTGTAAGCATGTTACCTAAGCTATAAAATCAAGTCAAAACACACATTTCGATTATGTTTTTAAAAAGAAATAAAATGAATGTCACATTCCACTCACATGTCTTGCAAAATTGCCTTTTAATATGAGATTCATATTTAATTATGTACATATGCAGACAATTAAATTTTATAAATTGTATAAATTGGATAGCACTAGCATTTATGTAGTTAAATTTCTTACAAATGAAAAGTTTTCATTAGTTTTTATAACCTGTTTCCTTTTTTCAGTAGCTTGCTGCTTCCCTGGCTCTCTGGAGGCCACTCAGAGTTGCTGGTGAAGGCTGTGACTGTAATTAGGAGGAGAAAAGTGTAGAGGTTTAAAAATGTAAGAAATACTCATTGTAAAATCACAGTGATGTATTGAAGTTTTAAATATAATTTTAATTTACAGTAGATTCTTCTCCTACATCTTACTGCTCTTAACTGAAACTCCAGCAGATGGATAATTTAATTTTGAAGCTCAATTAAGTTTGGTTGTCAGATTCACCAAAGTAGACCGTTGCTCTTTACACCTAGTTAAATTCAAGTAAACTTGTATTATTTTCAGTAGTGAAAAGCATCTTTATGTTGTGTGATGGTCACTGGACTTATTTCCCATGATTCTCAGTATCAACTATCAACTAGATGTCATAGGTGTAAAATCCAGCTCTGAATTGGGTAGCTTGATTTAGCGCTCTCTTATTCAGGCCATCTAACCTTCCCTCACTGACAACTCAGACTAGACACACCCTCCCCCGTCTTTACTTGGGTCCTGCCTATCATTGACCATCTCTCTTCACATTACTCATTATAGTTCTGTTTTTATTTCCTACTCCTGTTTGACTGCAGCCTTCTTGTAGGAGGGTTTTTCAAATTTACCTTCTTGCTCAAATGATCTAATTTTCAGTGAAACGGTCACTCAATAACCAATTCAATATTAATGACCAAATTATTCCTCCTTATTGAGGAAAGTGAAACTCAGATGGACAAAATGATTGCAGGAAATGCCCCACTTAAGGAAAATGGTGAGAAGAAAACGTATATGTACAAAAAAGGTCAAATGGAAAAGGAAAAGAGATCAAAATTTTAGTGTATATGTATGTCGATACATAATGTGGATATAAGAGATGAAAACCCAGTATTAATTTCAGTGAAACAATCCTAATATGATAGATGGAAAATATTTGAGATTGCCTACAGATCTTTTGGCAGCAGAATGCATTCCCGAGTATGTGTATTGCTATCAATAACTGAGTCGGAGGACTGCTATGTTTACCACTAGACCACCAATCCTGCTTGCAACTGAGTTGGGTAGGGATGTGTAAGGAGATGTCTTTCTTTCATTGATTTTATTTTAAAGAGTTTTTAGCCAGAGAAAGGAGATATGAAAATAAAGAAAAAATGAGAAACTTAAATGAACCTTTGGTATACCTAGAGCTGGTTGTTACTTTTCACGTTTGAGAGGCAATTTTCACTCTGTGCTCTTTCCCCTTATAATCCCCCTTATAATCTTGAAAACAGTCATTGGATTTAGATACATCCTGCTCTGGTTTGTTACCTTAACCATTAGCTAATTGCCGTCAGAGGTGATGTTTCCAGGTAAATTCACTGCAGTGGTTAAGTAATGTCCATCCAGAATTTGTGTTTGTCTGGGTTGTGACTTTCTTTGGAGACAGCATTTGCCGAGGTCATTGGTTAAGATGAGGTCACACTGGGTCCTCAGTCCAGTGACAGGTGTCTCCATAGCAGAGGGGAATTGGCCTTTGTTCTGTGATTTATTGTATTAATGAGAATCACGCTGCTAAGGGAAGGAGCAGAGACTTAGGGTTCAGCTTTTTTTCTCTTTCTTTTTTTGGGAAATTTAAGTTCAAATCTCTTTTCTTGAGAGGGTGACCTCACATGCTGTCAACCAGGGTTAACTCCTCAGTACCTCATTTGTTCCCCCAAGCCCTGCCAGGAGTGCAGAGCCAGGATTGAAGAACCTTGAGCCACTAGCTATAGGTCCCAAACTAAAACACAATCAAAACAACAAGAATCAAAAGCAACAGCTCTTTCCTTGAGGGTCCATCATGAATACCATTTATTCAGTTATATAAACTTCCTAACTACTCTGAAAAAGAAGGATCCTAGAAGCCTTTTGCTCTTTAGTGGAGTAAAGGAGCACCAAACACCTCCCTTCCCTTTGTGGATGTGGAATTATTTCATGACCTCATGACCTTTGTGGTACTGATTGACTACTCTGCTCTCAGCTTAAGCCCCCTCCACAAATCAGTCTTCTCTTAAGATAAATGTTATGTGCCATAGAATGATAGAATCTGACTGCAGTCTCCCCGCTTTCTTTCCTTAAATCATTGAAGTCTACTAGTCATTTCACTCATACATATCCCTGGATATTTTGAGTTAAGAGTCCTCTTTCTTTCAGAGGGGCTGTAACATTATCGATAGGGAGTTCAGTGAACAATTACTCTGAAGGACCGTGACTTTTTGAGCTCCTGGATTCCCATCTGTGATTTCCATACTGTAGCTTTTGTTGATTCATCAGAAATTCTCAGAGATAAAAAGAGATTATATTCCTCTGGGACAAGATCCATTTGTGTCAACATTTAATTTAGCACCTAGTGTGTTTTTATAAATCAGGGTTGTACACAGTACACAAACAAATCAGTTTTTAAAAGATTACTGCACTGGAGGTGACCTTGCTCAGGAATTGTTTTCCAGAATTCCTCCACCTATTCTAGTGAGGCCCTAAATCTTCTAGACAGGACCAGCTATATAATTTGTGGAAACTAGGACAAAATGAAAGCATGAGGAATTTCTAGATGACACCCTTAAGGTGTCATCTAGTAGGCTTGGATGTGTTAGGTCAGTGATACAGTAGGTTGTCAAGAAAGAGCAAGTGAAAACAAAGGAGGGAGAGATAAGGAGATGAGAAGACAGACAAGAGGGAATGGAGGGGGGAAGAGGAACTGAGATTATGGGAGAAGAGGAACTGAGGTGACCGGAGAGAAGAGGAAAATTTGGCAAGGCCACCTGGATGGAGTTTTTTGCTCTGCTTCTGAGCATTTCTGAAAATTGCTGCTCTTGTTTTATCTTTATTGAGGGCCCTCACATCATTACCTTCCTCATTTGTGTCTCATGGAAACATTTAGACATTTTCTGGGTTCTCAGACTGAGTGTTGGTGAACAAGAAACTTTGTTTCCCTCATTTTCCCATCAGGGCTGGGCTTTTAATAACGTATTTATTTATGGCAACTGCTTACCTGATTCATTTACTTTTGGGTGTACAGTTTCAAAATATAATATATGGTACTGCTGGGGTGGGAGAGGTGAATATCCTCCAGAAGGTGGCTTCCCCAGGTGGCATGTGAAGTGGGGAAGGCAGAGCTGGCAGCCTCCAAAAGGAAGTCTATCACTTTCCTCTGTACCCACCTGCGCCACCCGAGCAGTGGCGGGAAAGATACACAGTGGGTAAGGGGGCATTGCATATGGCTGACCTAGGTTTGATCTCCTGAACTACATATAGCACTGCCAGAGTGATCCCTGAGCTCAGAACCAGGAGTAAGCTCTGAGTCACAGCAGCTGGGCGTAGTTCTAACACCCCCACGGATAAAGAATGATGAAAGTTGGCTGTGAGAAACCTGCAAGAGCGCAGACCTTTACTGTTGCTAACTCCATGAGGCAGATGTCATATTGCTCCTGGGTTTTACTTAACTCTGCTTGGCATGGGAAATGATCCCCCGCCACCACATTTCTAAGGGAGGCATGGAACTCGAACTGGAGTGAGAAACTGCTCTGCAGGAAAAGAAAGTCAACCTTCAGTCTTCACTCAGGTCTTTCCCTCACAAAAAAAAAATTTCAGGAGACAGTGAATTAAAGTAAGTAAGTTATATGGGAAGTGAGAAGAGGGAAAGAAGAGAGATTTGTGCTCAGGCAAGAACAGGGACTTCTCCAGAGTGGGAAAAGCAAAGCCCACATTCCGTGGGAACTGCAGTGAATTCCCAAGATGGAGAATACACGCCATCATGGAGTAAGACATGCCACGGCTCAAGCAGATGCTGAATATGCCCAACGGTAATAAAATACATATCTCAGAGAGAGCAAATGTGCTCTTTGTGTGCGAGAGCAGACCAAAGGTGATGGATATTGGGGAAACTCTGACGCCTAAACCAGCTCAAAGGCGGAGAGAGGCTTTGTGACACAGGACACATCTGAGGAGCCCAGCCTAGAAAAACCAGAGATGAGATACATAATTCTAGGCCCAGAGTATGCCCAAACCTCTGGTGCAAAGAGGTGCCACTACTGGAACAAGGGTGATGCTAAGAACATGACAGAATGGAGGACTATATAGGGCACTGGTGAAGCTGAGAGCTTCCCTGAGCTCCTTGTGGCTCCCAGAAGGAACACTTCGCCTCCACGTAGGTCTGGATATTGTGAGAGGAAGAATGTGGCCCTTTGTACTTTAGGTAGAATGCTTGAACAGATAAATTTGCTGTTTAGCTTTTGATGGGGTTATGTGTAAGGTAGCAGAATTTTAAAGGACTATTGGTAGATTATTTTGAGAATGGTTGTTTCAGTAGAGCTCTTAAAGTTTCAGAGTCCAGAGAGAAAATAGAAGGAATAGTAAGCCCTGAGCACTTCAGGTATGGTCCCCTGCAAACCAAAAAACCAGAACCCCCAAATAAAAAAATGCAGTCAGGAATCTAGTTAGACAAAAGTATAACTATTCTTTTTCTTTTTTAAACTTGAACTCCATGATTTACAGCGCTGTCATAGACAGTCGTTACAGGTTCAGTGTTCCAACACAGTCACACTACCAGTGCGACCTTCCCTTCCTCAGTGTCCTCACTCTCCCAGCCAGCCCCTAAGCCTGCCTCCTTAGCAGGCACAGATTTACTTCATATTGCTTGTTACAACAAAATGGTAAATGGAATTTAAAAAAAAAAAAAAATTTGTGATTTTTCTTATATTTCACAATGGTGTACTGTAGTCATTGAGGATTTGCTCAGCTGGTTTGTGCTAGTTGAGTCTTCAGTATCTTTAATGTTTTTGATTATTAAAGAGAAAACATGATTGTGGCCCATTTCCTAGTTTGTCAACTCAAACGCTCTTATTAAATACAGAAAAAATCAAGCTCTCCTGCTACCTGTGGTTTGCTGAAACCCTGGAACTCACCGCTTAAGAGGTGTGTCAGCAATTTAAAGTACTCTTTATCAGCGCTTAATCATTGTAATTATATTAGTAGGTGGAAATTAGGTTAAATTTAAATCATTCTGCACAGGATAAAAGCTTTAATTTTCACATTTCTTAAAATATTATTTCTAAAAACTCAATTCCTGAGACATGAAAAAATATTAATCCATGAGACGCAAGGATCACTCTTTTCTATGTGACTCAACCAGCCTTGTGGGTTAATTTGGGGGAACTTAGAGCTTGTTTATCTGCAGTAGCTGGTGAACTGCGAAGCCGGCTTCTCATTAGCAGGCAGGGTCTTTATTGGTAGAGCAGAGGAGACTGATAACCATAGGTATTTCCTGAATTCTGAGTCAGTGTGGGAAAGTTACTTTTGTGAGAGGAACTAGTCTCTGATACATTTACATTGGCCTTTCTCTCTGCAAACGCGTGTGTGTGTGTGTGTGTGTGTGTGTGTGTGTGTGTGTGTCCCTTTGGCTTAGGGGTATAGGATGAATGTTTAGTCTTAAGCTTTGGAGACTATGCTACTTATTACTGGTCAGGTAGATGGAACCCAGCAGCTATTATACCTGTGGATCTAGAACACACTAGCCATAGTGTGAGCCTTCTACTGAGAGTATACATCCACCTACACGGCAGAGCCTGGCAAGCTACCCAGTTTTATTTAGTGGACCTCAATTCCATGACTTGAAGAATAGTTTTGAGGCTCTTCCTGTCCCTGAGCAAGCAGATGCCCTTGGGCT